>PQWD01008004.1:0-22960 GCA_019425675.1 Leucinodes orbonalis
TCGGGTCAACTATCTTATATATATATTTTGTAGTACTTACTGATTGAATGGTTCCTTATTATATAAAATAAAATCGAGAAATGAATAAATCTGATGATTGCTCTGGAAATATTATACATGTAGGTAGTACATGAATTGGCGATTTATGTAAATCTAATTTGTACATACCTTCGTTTATTACTTTCGTCGCCGGAATAGTTCAGTTATTTTGAAACTGATATTTAACGAAATTGAGTTTTCATAATGTATATAGCCTCGAAGTAATTTAAGATAAATTATAAATAAGGATCAAACGACAACAACGAATCTACATTATAAAAAATAATTCACAATGTCTAAAACCTTTGGTATGTCGAAAGGATCCGAAAAGTACAACATAGTGTCTGGTTTAGATCGCCCACTATAAAGCGCATGAAAATAATATTTCTATATTTCTGTTTCACAATATCGATAACGGTTAACTGGAAAGATTATCTTTGTAAAGCTACTCCATTACGGGTACTTCTTTTTACACGCTTAATATCCTTAACAGATGTAAAAATATGTATGACACATGAAGCGGGATAATACCGGTTTTTATCCCAGTTGTGCTTGTTTTGGAATCCAGATGACTTCGTCAGTTCCAATTATTAGTACTTTGACTCTTAGTTTTTCATCCCTATGAATTGTACCCTTATAAAATTTCAGAATTATAATCGGCATAGCATATTACTTTTGCATTAACCTTTTAACATCAACAGCCGCAAAGTACCTATTCAACAAAGGATATCTCATAATATCACAACTTTAATGATAAATATTCTTAAATGTATATAAATCTTTAATTATTCTAATTATACTGTTCTGACTATTCGCGATTGGCACACATTAAATCATGCAGGAATTTCACGGATTAAGACGTGTAATTAAAAACGAAATAAAACAGGTCTTCATTTTTCTTCCGTTGTAACGGCCAAACTAATATAGGAACTTACATTCTTATTTATGGAAAATTAAAAATTAAGGTTTTATTAATTTTCTTTGGAATTCTGTCTCATTTTATTTCGTTTATTTGGCGTAGTTGATACAGGACAGACAGCGGGCTGTCGTCTTTTGTAAAATTGTCTGATTGTCTGTACATAGTTGTTTTCCTATTTATGCACCCTAGTTTTAAGAAATTTAAATTGTCTCTGAACATATGAAAATACATTTAAATCTCAAATTTCTTGTTTTATTTATATATAGTAGTTATTTACACAAATAACTACCTTGGTTACATCACATTACAATAATCTGTGAGGGCACCTCACTACCATATAGTTATTGGTCTAAACAACGACAAAACATGTTTTGAATCAGCCCCTGAAAGTACTCCCCCTTATCCACCGATCACGAATGGCGTTATGGTGTAAGTGTCTTCTGTCCCATATATGAAGGGCAAGTTAATTAATACATGTTGGTAATTAAACGTGTCTCATTTCGATCTTTAAATCTTGATATATTTTAAATGTATCAAGATTTGAAGATGTTAGTATAAATATGGCTTTTAGAATCCGGCATGTCGCTGAGCTGAGATGACGCCATTTGTAAAAACAAAAATTATGTTTGTTATTGGACCCCGCATAATATTTACGCATGTATGACATCATAACTAGGCTGCTATTGTGTCCTGAATTTAAAGTCTGGTAGGTTACTTAAAAATGGAATACTTTCATTAATAAAATAATTCCTATATTTTCCAAACTTGTAGGTACAAACTTATGATTAACCAAAAAATTTACGTATTTAATTTTTTTCGTAGAAATTGAGAATCTGCCGTTGTATAGTCAACGAACAGTCAGGCCAAGAAGCTGAAGTAAGCTTCAGTTAGGTATTAGTAGTGACACAATGTGCACACCAGAAAATGGAAACGCATAAATAATCCTGATTAGACTGGCCATTCTGACGCAAACTGCCTAATGGTGCAGATTCCAACACCAGCCTCTTTTAGAGTATAAATGTACCTATGCACGGGCGTTGAAATAAAAGCACTTTTCATCACACCAGAAAAATGTCGCCGAAAGAAAAAAAGGAAATAAATACTCATCGTTTGGCGATTGTCGACCCTTACATCTTCGCACCTTTGAATTTCGCTATTTAATTACGCTCACAATTTTTCCCCAGGGTTTCCACTTTTATCTTTATCTAATAATAGATATTTCTTTTAAAGATGTGATATAAGTAAAGTAAGATAGGCAGTGTAATTACTGAATACCATGACTCTCATTACAAATGGCACAGGTTTTTTACGTTATTAAATGGGGTAGACCTATGTCCAGCAGTGGACTGCGATAGGTTGAAGAGGGAGAGAGAGAAGTGATGGTCAGTTCGCTCACCTGGTGGTAAGTGATGCCTACACCATGATATGTAGTGTTGAAAGAAATGTAAAAGTTTAAAATTGTAGTTACTTAGTCATTACGTATATTATCCGTCAACACTGCTATTCGCCATGCCCGTCATCCGACGCGACAGATGTTAGGGACGATGTATGGCTTCAGGTTCCATTCTCAACCGAGAATGCACGGTCAGGTTGTGATATATTTTTATCTTTGTTAGGATATTAAAAAGAGATGATTCCAGGCTTATCTCAAGCTCCCCGAAAGAGCACGATAAGCCGGTATCAACGACCCAGCTTTAGATATGGTAAGCGTAACATAGAAACTAAGTAAGTCGATCTTAAAAACATTGGATTGGAACAACAGGATCGGACTCTGATTCTACCTCAGTTAAGATTATCCATTTGGTAAGTCGAAGGAGAATTAGTATAACTAGTGTAGTTAGGCGTTACTATACAATAGACGAATATTTATCGGACAAAGATGTATGGCCTTGCACATAGTGTTCCAGTTACAAAATCTTTATTGTAATTATTGTAAAACTACACGTAGGTTAATGACAAAACTCTGTTACCAATTATTTAAAAAGTCTAAAAGAATGACTATCAAGTTACTTGCTGGCTGTTCTCGAAGATCTTTCTTATTCCGAAGCGGTGGTAGAGTCATCCAAATATACATAATAATAAAAATTGACGATTTAAACGTATCTGTAAAAGATTTATTTTTATTCAAATAAATCTTTTATAGATATTTTGAGGTTGAGTTCGTAAGTAATCCTTATTACCATAGGGTGAATTATCGGGAAATTATCGAAAATTCTCGATGGGTCTTACATTGCCTAACTGAAGATTTGTTGCGTAGGTAAACTTGAGAAATAATCAGCCACAATTGGTCTCGAAGAACCATTCAGGTAAATACAGAACCAAAGTATTTCATAAACCCAATACGGCAGAAGTTCATGCTTATTGATTCTTAAGACATTCAAGCAAAGCAGCTGGGAGCGTTTCGAGTTGCGAACTTTCTGCCGGTAACTCTTCGACTGTGAAATTTCAAGGAAATTGGACTTAAACTGTAAATCCCTTTACGGTTGGAGTTTGATTCAGAATTTACATTCTGTTCGTATTGCAGTCACTGATTGGTTTTGCCCTTTTAACCGCGGGATTGCAGACAAAAATAAATCAATGTTTCTGTAGGATTGTGGCGATCAAACACGTAGTGATTATATAATACATACATATTTACTTCTTTATGAGTGCTCAAGTATGCGAAATGATTTAAAGAGTCAATTTAGATATTTTCAAAAACATTTAGACTGCAATTTCAAAACCTACTAAAAACCACTGCCCTCAATAATATCAATAAGAAATAATAATACTGCTTTGATAAGTATTTACCTCGTTAAAATATTTTCTTTAAAGATCTTAAACACAAGGTTGATATACAAACATATAAATAGGTGTTGACTAGGACCATCAAAGTACGTGCTTATATTGAAATTTGATGACACTAAAGAACCACAATATGTTTACCACCCTAACTTTCTATGTGAGAATTATTTACTCTTTAACCTTACCCTAACAATAAATTGAATTCTAAACAGGCATTCCTTTTACATAAGTATCTACTACATAATTGGTATATAAACCCTTGGATCCCGGCATTATAATGACACCGAACCTTAAATCCTTTTATAAGTAGACACGTGGCAAAGAAGCTTTATATTCCGTTCGAATCTTTGATATGGTATATGTATCGAAATCACGCTTTCTTCTAAGACAAAAAATTCTAAAATTGTTAATATCTCTCAAAGCTTTTAATTAAAAATAAGATATGTTTTCTTTGTTAACGAAAGGTGTATTGTGACTACCTTTATACCACACACACACACCAATTATGTTGTAGATACTTATGTAAAAGGAATACCTGTTTAGAATTCAATTATTGTTAGGTTAAGGTTAAAGAGTACATAATTCTTACATAGAAAGTTAGGGTGGTAAACATATTGTAGTTCTTTAGTGTCATCAAATTTCAATATAAGCACGTACTTTGATGGTACTTACATTTTTCTAGCTAGTAGTAGACTCAGGACTGAGTCGTCTAGGTAGGTTTCACCGCAGTGCAAAGGGGATGTGGCGGTCCTGGGATGAAAATCTTTTGTCGTACAAGAACAATATTGTTTTGCATTGGTAAAAGTTAGGTGTAGTGAATCAATAATTCTTTAGAAGTAAATAAACAAAAATAAAGTAAATAAGTTCCAGATATCGTCCCGTAAAATAGGAGTGTTTGCACTTCTGTGTTTCGGAATGAGGGCACTGTAGCTAGTAAAATTACTGGGTATAAGAGACCTCACAGCAACGGCGGATCCAGGGGGAGGGTCATGGGGGTCACGACCCCCTCCCTGAGCTATTTTTAAGTACTATACTAACGTACATTAACAAAATGCCTTATGAGTTCTTAATTTGACTAGTACTATGTGGCGACTAACTTGGATCCGCCCTTGCCTCATAGCTATCATTTCTAATAACGGGCGCGGCGCAGTGTTGACGGAAAACAATGACTACCTACTGTTATTAATTTCCTTCACCACTGCATCCAGAGGCAGGGTAAGGCGTGGGCGACATGGTCCATCGCCTACAGCCTCGCGATCTTAAGGGCCTCGTGTCTCGAAGGCCTGCAAACGCAAATATAAATACTAATTACACATCTTGTGTTGCAATAAATACAAAAAAGATAATTGGCAATCGTTTTTAAAGTAAAATAATTACAATCACAAGTTTGCATTAATGCATAAAAATATAAGTACCGACATATCTTTTTTTTTGCATAATATTCATCCTCTTGCTTTTTCCATCATGACATCCACCAGGGGCCTCGCAAATTATATCATGCCCACATAAAATGTAGATACTCGTATCGTCCCGTGAAATAGGAGTGATTTGTACTAGCTACAACTAAAACACTTTATCTGTCAGGTCAAGCGTATAACTTACCACTAGGTGAGCGCACTGAGCGCCCCGTTCACTTATGAATATGATATAAATATATCTGTAACAATATAAAGACCAAAATCCTTCAATTCTTCTGCTTTGATCTGCAAAGTAATAAACTCAACGTCAATGTCAGAAGAACTTGCCGACTCCGAGGAAATGGAGGTTGTTTTCAAGGGGGATCACATAACCGTAAATAAATTCTAAATGAACCATGACTGCTTTAATTTAAAAAATAAGGTACACTGCTATCAAAATTCGTCACAAAATAAGACTCAATAAAAAGGCACTTCAATTACGTCTATCATTTCACTGACGCATTAATATTTAAGTACCTACGAGACTTTTTTAAAAGGGCACTATTTTAGGTCTTATCTTACGCTAGACTAATAAAAAGAGAGATTTTTATAAATTATAGCACTATTTATTCTGTTACTTACTACTTTACAGACAAAAGTTCCTTAATCATTTCTGGCAAAAAAAAATGTAGATACGGATTGATGAAGATACATGGCTAGTGATAATAATTATTATTTTAGATTTAACAGTCAGCAACACTAAAGGTGCTTCAAATATGTTTCTTTCAGCTAATATTAGCCAATTCTAGATATGTTTTTTGTGGTAGGCACCATGGCTTAGCTAACACTGGCTCCTGTGTGTCCTATTATACTTACAAGAGTAATAAATGGCAGCTGCAGACAATGCTGTCGTGCTTTTTGGGCTTCTAAATCTATATATATTAATAAAGGTTATTGTAATATTCAGAAGTGAAATTATTGTTGAAATAGAAAAATAAAAGTTTTATAGAAAATGTCTCCATACACAGTAAGTTAATCTTCACTGTCTATGCAAGACCGGATAAAAGAGGGCGAACATTGAGGTCACGCTGCCTTCGGATGGGTCTTGTTCTGTTTTTTTGTCTGTATTTATTATTAATATAAAAATAGAGTCAGCATTTACTTGAAACAGTCCATGTCCGAATATACGAGTGACCTGATATGTGTAACCGGATAAAGGACAGCAGCTAATATCTTTGAGTTACATGCTTAAAATCCACCAGGCAGTGCTACATCGACAACTTATTGTGACAATTCAATACGTAATTTTTACGACTGCTCATCAAAAGGCAAAAGGGGAAAAATACGGGGTCTTCGTATTGTTTACGCAACACAATTCTTATTGATTGATTCCTAAACCTACTTTGTTACATGAAATGTAAAATGAACATAAATACAGATTTTTTTAAAGAAATTAAAATATAACTGAAAACTTTCTAGATGAAGTTTATAAGCATATTTAAACATACAAGATAATGTTCCATGAATAAGCTTCATGGTAAGTATTCTTCAGCACGTAGATAGTCCAAATTCGAGCACTGAATTCGAATGGTGCTAGATAATAATACAACTCTACCCACACACTCGAATACAGTTGTCAAATTATGGATCGTGATTCTTCTTAATTCTTCTTTCTTCTACGACGAGTAGTCTGAGATATGTAGTCTGTGTAACAGTCCGTAAATTTTGTATCTTCTTGAGCATCTTTTGGTAGTCTCTATGTTTTTAAAAAAAACATTTGCGATTTAGTGCCATTTCAGGCTTTGATATTCATTTTCACAAAGTCATCGCAGGTAGGCTACTGGCTATGTTTTTTTTCTTAAAATCACAAGCAATCTTAAAATCCAGCAATCCCCAATATCATTTACATATTTTACTATGTAGGTTGTATAATTATAAAAGGGAAGTGAGCGTTTTGATTAAGTTTCTGACTCTATAATATAACTCTCTAACTAATATAGCAAAGGGTTCGATACCCGACCTGTATAAACAGTATTGTAAACTCCTGAGTTTGCTAAGTGCAGAATAACATTTATGTTTTCAACCACTTGGGGGCAAAAGCTTACATAATTTCAATCAATTATAATCTTGGCGTAGCTTGTTTGCGGTCATCTGGCCGCGTGTGAGACGACCCAGATAAATTAAAATAGCAATGCAAAATATATTTTCAAAATGGGTTCAACAAAATAGGTAAAGGCCCGTTAAACATTTCATAGCGCGAACTGGGAAATGCAAATTTTATTACAGTACTATCAGCAGAAAAGACATTTTTTTTAGCAGTAACGAAATTTTAAATTTTAAACTTAAACTTCTAGGTTTAGTAGATAAGTATCTACTAAACCTAGAAGTTTAAAATATATCCTCGCCAGCTTTACTTCAACGGTTGGATAGTGTTTTGGCTTTGCACTTTCTATCTCTATGGGCGCAGTCACGTGACTTAAGTCTTAAGCAGGCTTAAGACATGTGTCAGGCTTTTGATAGCTTGTGGGAAGACCGGATACCCAAGATGTGCTTTGTAATATTGCTTATTTCAAACTTATTTTGACACATTTCAGACACCTGGATATGATTATGTTAAGCGAAGAATTTTAATATGTTACGAACATTTTACTTTGTTCGCCATATTTCTAATATCTAGGTTTACTTACAAAGTGCAAATAAGATATAAAATGGAACGTATATCTACATTCCAAAACACAAAATTATAATAGCCATATAGCTAAAAATAATATTATTTCTAATGGGTATATTTATTTTACTATCGTGACAAAAGAAGGCATTTACTCGTATGGTCTAGTATGAGTATTTGGAAATAGGGATATAAAAGGCCCCTTCAGGTCTACGTCAACCTCACGTGCTAGTGGTGCGTACGTCTTTAATATTAAGAAATTTGTAGCAACAGGCACTGTTCATAAGCTGCACTTGACCTGCGTCACATGTTATGAGCATTATTAAGACCTGTACCAGCAGTGGACTAAATAATTTCTGATAAATTCACTTAAAAATATCTTGTTGTTCTATGATTGGAATTTTATAGATCTTATAAATTAATATATATGTTCAAGCTGCAAAAAGGGGCGCTGTGTAAGTTGGTATTACTACACTCAACGATCCCTAGAGAAACCTGGAAAATCCCGGATTATATTATGAACCCAACTAAGAGTTTCTGTACAACATTACCTACAATAAAAACTAAGTACATTATACTACGGGTAAGCACTTTTAAACGACTATGCCAATTACTTGCACGATGCGCTTTTGTTTCATCAATATCGAAGCTTGTACACTGCGTTCTGCTGGTGAATGTAAGCTTGACAGAAGGTTATAGTGATTAGCGATAATAGATAGTGAGCAAGCTAGCAATAATTATTAGTATTTAATAGTAGATAGTAGCAAAAACTTCTTTCTCGTCTCTTTTCTATTTGAAGAAGTCTTTATATTTCGAATAAATTTGAAACAAAACAATATTTCAATATAGACATTATTGAATAAAATGTAATGAATGTGAGGTGATTCCTGAAATAACAATAATTTTAGCCAATAGCAGACAGTTAAAACCGTCCCCAAAGTTAACATAATTACCAACAAATGACTGCTTCCCATGTTTAAGGTTCCCTTTTAATTCCACCCTTGTTTCATTCCCGATAAACTAAACCAATAATAACTTTAAAGTAGACCTGAAAATGATAATATATGTATGAGATTATCTAACCTCTAAGGTAGTACTGCGCTCAAGTATGATTTTGGCATGCCTAGGCGAAGAGAACTGCAACCTTAAATCTCCATGTAACAAGTTAAAAGCGACACTGATAAAAACTAGGTTACCTGATCTAGGTAATAACGTCATGCAAAAGAAAGGAAAGAGACACAGTGATACAACGTATAATAAAATCCCAAGGCATAATTCAACAAAACTCATTTAAAAGAAATCACATGCGAATATTCTGGTTCTTTATTGTAATTTTATTTCAATATAAGCACGTACTTGATAGTACTTACATTTTTCTGCTTCAAAAAGAAACAAATTGGACGTAATGTAAGAAAGCGTTACCCTCTCTTTGAATATTGACGATCGATACAGTACTTATTTGATGTTGAATTCTATTTATGTCGCCTGCGGGAACGTTATTCCAAATATTTTCTTAGCAACTGTGCTATTTGTCAATTTTGATCGCGATAGTACGTATCATTCAATTGAATAAAAGAGAATATTATCAATTATAATTTATTTGTGGTTATCGTTTGCAAAGATTTTGCCACGATAGTCCCTGAAGACGGCTTTTATCTGGCAAAGAATGGGAAAGACCTATGCAGTATCCCATCCAGCAGTGGACTTTGATATATCAAAGAGAGTCTGACATTGATACAAAATATATCTTTTAAATCTACGCCATTTTCGCGAAGATTATGGTTTGCTTTAGATTAATGACCGACAAACAAACCGCCAAATAACTTGACAAAGTTCAAAAGTTACAAATCGATGTATCGCCATGATATGTTATGAAAATAACATTAATTTACCGAAAGAGGTAAAAGCATGCTTTTCCTCTTCTCAGACTTGTAGCGAATTTTAATATTTTAATCAACATTCATTATAAATAAGTGAATTCTAATAAAATACACACCCAAAATATTATGATAAGTACAAATATTGTTAGCTTTAAATGTGGAAGCTCCGTGTGTACAAACAATTTTCGGGATTTTTAGGGAAAAAAGTTAGTTTAAAGTGTAAACGAAGTGACATCAAAGGGAGAAAAGGACTCGGGCCAAAGTAGGTTACGGACCCCGAATGAAGCTTACGGAAACGTTGAATTTTTGACTTCCCTTTTAAGTTGTATTTAGATATTATTCTGGCACTGGTAATTATTGTAATAACCATTGCTTGGTTAGAAATAATAGAATACTAAACAACATAAATGGGGTAATACCCCTCAACTGGGTTAACAATGACGTTGCAATATAGTTGTTGACATGAATACGTAGATATGTATCGAAATTAGTAATAAGTTCTGGTACCTCATGCTACGATTATCTTGTTGTCGTCATTAATTTACTGAAACCTAAACGAACTGGAAATTAATTAATAATTCATTCAAGAAGGCACAGTCCACACCAATTCCCACCGGCACTCTTTTTAAGAAAATTAGGACATTGGGTTGTTGACTCAGTTGAAAAGCAATAAGACACGCTTATCATGAAAATAACATTATCTCAATGAAATATCGTAATGATTTTCAGAATCAAATTTGTATTTAAAAGCGTCGGTTGAAACATAGCATTCGTGACATCATAGTGTTGTAATTCCTTCCAAAATTTGTGATACATCGTTTTGACAGTTTGCAAAATGTAGCTGAGTTGATATATCAGTCAACTTCCCTATTTAAACTTTTCCTCATTTATTAAACCTTTATTTACTAAGACATCAATAATTTTACTTAAAAGTAGTGTTGATACTAGATCATATTTATTAATTTGTCTACAACTTGTTTACTCATATGTAATTTATGGCATAATGTACTCTTCTTATTTTAAATCTCTAATAATACTTCTTACTTTCAACATATTCTGGTTTGATACTGGTAAAGGTTCAAAGGAAAAACACATATTTGTACTCGTGCAAAACAGACATCTGGTTTGTATTGGTATGGGTTTTAAGTTTAAAATCCTAATATGTATTAGGCACTATGTTTATCTTTGACATGTTACCTTAGTACAAGTAACATGCTAAATTGGCTAGATGGCGCTATGTGAATGTCTAAATATATGGTCTTATTAGTTATGTATTTAAATAGACCTGAGGGAGTAATGAGACAAATACAGTATGTGATCCTTTCAAACTTGAACGAGGTGCTGGTAACTTGCCAAGACGCAAATCAGAGTAGATACCAATGTTAAGGGGCACACAAAGTGAATTCACAATAATTTTTTTTCCCCAATCTCTTAATATAATATCTACAACGTTGTCTAGCCACAAACTTAGCAACTATGTAACTCAAACTAAACAACAAATTCATATTAAACAAACAGAACACACCACCAATACAAATTCTGTTTAGAATAATGACCTCGTGAGGTAACGTGTTACATACTAGTTAATTTAAAGGGTTCTCAGACTTGTAGCGTATGTTGATTTTTTTTTTCCCCAGTCTCTTTATGTAATATCTTCAGCGTTGTCTAGCCATAAAATTAGCAACTATGTCACTCAAACTAAACAATAAATATATTAAACAATCAGAAAACACCACCAATACAAATTCTGTTTAGAATAATGACCTCGTGAGGTAACGTGTTACATACTAGGTAATTTAAAGAGTAGGTAAAGCGGTTCAGAAACTCTAAGACTTTTGTTTGAATGGTATATATAACATTAATCTGACTTTACCCAATTGTTTAATGATCAAAAGTGCAACCGCATAAATGAGATAATTGAAATACATTTATATTATAATATTTTTTCTTGACAACAGCGAGCTTTTGTTTCATTTAAATATGACTTCATTTCAAATATACAGCAACATTTATTTGGAGTTCACGACACCCAAACACTAAGCTCACACAATGATGCGATGGTACTTAACATAATGTCTACAAAATTTATAAAACGTCCCAGTCAAATAAAACCCCATGATTCTCAATTGGTTAGTCCATTTAATCCGGGCCCTCCAGCGCAGACGAAAGAGGCGAGCCATTAATCTTTATACCAAAGTTTCCGTAAGAGCGCATCAAATTGGATACGGCTGAACATCGGCCATGCCTTTGTGGTTTCGTGCGTTTCTATCTGACGGTATTGACATTTGACACGATTGGTCCCGAGCACTGAACGTTTTCATTATTTACGTCTAAGTTACCTGTCCGGTGTATCGATCGAGCCACCCCGAGCCTCCCGCCAGCGCCCCGCGTTCCGCCCCTACGCGCCGCAACTAAATACGAAAATAATTACATCATGTAACTCAAATATGATTATGGAACAGCATTTTGATACAACAAACTAGTTATTACGCTCCGACAGTTGTTTACAAAAGCTTTAGCGAACCACCTAACTGACACTAATTTTATACATGCTTTTAAATTGTACGCCAATTGCAAACTTTTCGTTGACTGTAGCAACGCTTTTACGATAAAATAGGCAAATCGCTCTACTAAAGAAATAATGCCATTCGGATTTGTTAGTAGCAAGATAGTCGCATAAATTTGAGGAACTAATTTAGTTATCTTTGCACAACAATGAACATTATATTGGTTTATTCAACTCGATGATGCCTTTACGGCAAACGTGATCTGAAGGGCGATACCTTAGGTTCGGGGTTTAAGTGATAAAACCCTCTTTATGTATTCACAACGTTGGGTTCGACCTTCTTTGTGCAGATCATAGTACTTTTATTAAAACAATACTAAGGAACTGAATACTAGGGAACGGGAACTGAATCTGAAATTTGGGATTCTGCGGATACAATAAATTAGGAATGCCGAACAGTGACCTTCTGTTTGGACCGCGTTTGTTCGGATACGCTCGACAAACATTGCAAAAGTACGTAAAATATTCCAAAAGGGTAAACCGTATTATGATAAGAATGGACAAGAGCGATTCGCAGCAAAATATTCTTTTTGTTCCGGTATCTACGCTATGTGAATGGAAAATGTTTATATAAAGCTTTTACATTGTTTATTTCCAATAAATTTTAATGTAAATGGTTTTTGGGATCCCGCTTGGCAATGGGTAGCGGTATTTCTTTATTTGTATAAATTTAAAATTCGTTACGTTATTTCGCAAATAATAAGCATTTTAACGCACATCATTTATCGCATAAGCAAACAGACTAAAACAATACAATGCCGTATTTAAATTGATGACATAACAAGGCTTCTAGCAAGTACTACACGAACTTAATTACTTGCTGCCGTCGATATGTATTTCTAATTAATCCAATTAAGTTTATATAGAAAGGTAATCGCACATTCTCATCTAGCAGTAACCTTATTATATTTCTTCACAAACACAAGTTGTAACCGAAACATAACTGTAATTAGCAACAAAACACACGATAATGACTAAACTTTTGTTCTAGTATGGACAAATAACTAATGCGTTCTTTAGTAGCTTTGGTTGGTGCTATAAAATACATAATACATAAGTATTTGCTATATGTTGATAGAAGTAACGAAGTTATAATGATTTCTTAGAGAACACGAAGTCTACTTGGAGATCTCTATGAAATCATCACCTGCTCGTGGTACATCCAAATAACAAACGAGGTTCAACTGATTCATCAAAGTCAATTGGTCCAGCGTGGTGAGTTACGGTCCCATGCCTGTCAAAAAAATAAAGCTATTGATGGAGGTATTTGTGCTCAAGTGAAAGTTGACGATTGGATCAACTAGGGATTTATTGGGCGTTATCTATACTAATATATAAAGCTGAAGAGTTTGTTTGTTTGAACGCGCTAATCTCAGGAACTACTGGTTCGATTTGAAAAATTCTTTCAGTGTTAGATAGCTTATTTATCGAGGAAGGCTATAGGCTATATATCATCACGCTACGAGTAATAGAAGCGGAGCAGCAATGAAGAATGTTTCAAAATCGGGGTATTTTTTCATACTTGGAGAGGTAAACGGTTAAAGTTTCACAAAAGCCATGTATGAGAGTATAGTTCTCCTTTTAAAGGTCTTCAAAAAAGTCCGCGACAGCATATGTCTATCTTTTAAGGTTAGCTCACTATAACATATTTTTTGCTAAAAAAAATCTGAAATTGACCCCGAAACCTTTAAAGTTGGAGGGAGGGGAAATCCTATGTATAGTGATAAATGAAAGTACCGTGTTATCCCGAATTTAATGCGAGCGAAGCCGCAGGCAAAAGCTAGTATTTTTATATAATTGAGCAAACCAACTCGGCGTTTGCGAATCATGCATGAACCTGTATATGATTGGAACCGTTCAATGTTAATTAATCTCTACGACAGGTGAGCCATAATGAAGATCGATTAAAGTTATCATGCGAACCGTTTGTCTAACACAACCTTCGTCAAGCGACGACCGAGTCGAGACACAATGAGCCTATACACCCGCTATGTATAAGAGACTGCACGACAGCCCGCTATTCAGTTATAATTTTACTTGATAACGATCGTATTGTCATCGCACGAGTCCTGTAAGGGTAAGTAACAGTATATAAGACCAATAACATTTACCGAAGTGTCCCCACTATACTAACGCGACTGTACTATACTTACGCGATGCCTATTCGAGTAAGCTATTTAGTATGCTTAAAATGGACATTGAAGTTTTTTATAATCAGATTTTGGAACATCTTTTCTTAAATGATATGTGGCACAAATTAGTTTTTACTTCGGTCGAGTTACTGAATGTGGAAAAATAATATTTTAGGTCTTTCACTTGGCAATTCTTAAAAGATTTATCGCCACCCATTACGTATCAATTCGTCCATTCGATAAATTATATTCATTTGAACCGGGAAACGAAATAAATATATATACTTTTTATAAATTGAACAAATTATTAAATTCAGGAGTATAAATAGCCCGTAAATTGCTCGCCGACTTTCAAAGACTCAAAATCAAAGGAAATTACGAAACCTTCGTTAGATTTTAACAAGAATCTTGCGACTTAATTGCTTCACGATACGACCTTGTAATTGAGCGAAGCGTTTTTAATTTTCACAAAACCGCGTTCACAAACACACGAGACACGTCCAGATGCGTGTCAGAAGCTGGCTCCTCACTGCCAGTGACCATCCCTGGAGAGGCATTTAAGGCAGGATCGGTTCCGCGCCGCGGCCCCAGCACAATCGTCACGAGATGCCGCCCTAGCAACAAAGCCTGTAAGGGGATACTTCCTCTAACAAACGGACGCCGGTTCACGGCATTCTAGGGACATTCTAGTCCGCAGCTACACCGTAACTATCCATAGTGGTCGCACTGATTAAAACAGAAAATACATTATTTAATTTACTTTTTATAAGGATCAACAATTATAATAAAAAATATCTAGCCCCCCTATTGGGCAGCTTGTATGCTTTTTTCTCTTGTACCTATGGCAGTACACTCGATATCATGGTCCTCTAGCAAACTTTTGGCAGTCGTAGATGCATCAGCCCGGGAGATCTTGTATAGTACAATCTCCCACCGGCCTAATGTCCCACTTACTTTATAAATAAATACTAAACACTACTTAATAAATAAACAATATCCACTGACATTCACAAAGCGCCATATAGCCCCAAGTTAGACGTCAAGCTAACACATTACAGGTACTAAACAATCTATAAACATACTAATACATTTTTGTAATAAAAGATTTTAAATTACTTATTTGTACCGAACGGGGATTGAACCCTTCAATGAATCACAATCTGAGACAGAAATTCTTAAAGAATGAAGATGAGTACATTTGATCAATCGTCTAAACATTATGGTGTTAAACAGGACAATTCTATTGGATTGTGGGATGATGGGGCATTTACTTGTAAACGACAAAACACCCTTGGTACAAAAGTTGCAAAGCACTGTTGACTTTAAAACAATATTGGCTGGATATCATGCTACCAGTAATATACACGTTACAATAACTTCTTACTCGATGAAACATGTTAACGTCGGTTAAAAAATGCTATTATAAAATAGTTTGATTCACTTCAAGTCGTCATTCATGCTATAGTCATCAACTTTTGAACTTAGGTCATTATTAAACCATTATATAAGAGCATTATTTTTTATTAGTTTGAATTGTTTGATGAAGGTACGATGAAACAATTCAAACGTATACTAAATGTTATGCTTTAAATTATATTATATCAACAAACTATAACAAAATTGGGTTAATTTGTAGCCATTATCAGTTAACGCATGCGAGCATGTGATGATAGGAAGTTATCGATTTTATTTTAATGGGTTCTTTATTATTGTATGAAGCTTTTACTGTTATTCTGATATATTGATCTATAGTTTTATTAAGAACAAGCTATGCCTCGCGCGCGGTATGACTCGCTGTATAAGATATCTCTCGCAGTAAAACGTAGCCTATGTTTTTATCCAGGATGTCACTTAACTTCATAACAAATTTTATTGAAATCACTTCGAAAGGCGCGCAGATCACGCGACGTGAAAAGCGCGCCGCGCGGTACGGCACTGCTTTATTTTCCTAAAATAAAAAGTTTTTCCTAAAATAAAAGTAGCCATAGTTTTTCCTTATTACATCAATTATCTGCCAATAAGGTCCCGTCAAAATCGGTCCAGCTATTTCAGAGATTATCCTGAACAAACAGACAATAATATATATTTTACTGTACTATATATATTCATATGCATGAAGTAACATTGTTTTTTCAATATTACAAACAGACAACAATTTTATTTGTATACTACCGGCGTGCCATGGCTTTATCCGAGAAAATTCTTCTTTTTTTCTCGTAATTGGTCGTAATACATAGTCCATGCTATTGCGGATTATATACATTTTATTAAAATCCATTTATATGTGTTTACGAAAAAACTAAGTAAGTATGAACTTAGTTTGATAAAAGTAGAGATATTTTTTTCTAAAAATAGATCGTAATTTCAGAACTCTTCCACCGGCATGATTAGAAATTAGCAATTGAACACGTTAATATACGTTATATATGGTTATTAGGGAGGTTCAGAGCTTCTAATAAATATTCTATGAGCACCGATATTATACGTAAATGTATTCGCATTATTAATTGGCGATAATATTGTCGATAGATTTCGTTAACGATCCTCCT
Organism: Leucinodes orbonalis; assembly: GCA_019425675.1. NCBI lineage: Eukaryota > Metazoa > Arthropoda > Insecta > Lepidoptera > Crambidae > Leucinodes > Leucinodes orbonalis. The sequence continues at coordinate 16,935 of PQWD01008004.1, forward strand.
TTATTACAGTTAGCTTTATACCTTGAATTAAATTGACATTGATGGCTCCTTTTGTACCTCTTTAAACTTTTGAGTATTGAAATAAATCCATACTAATATTATAAATGTGAAAGTATCTCTGTCTGTCTGTCTGTTTGTTACGCTTTCACGCCTACACGGCGGAACGGATTTTATTGAAACTTGGTATGTTGATTGAAGGTAACCTAGAATAGGTTTTAGGCTACTTTTTGTCTCGTTTTAACCCCCACTTCCCTAAAATGGGGGTTGGAAGTTTGTATGGAACATTTCGCATTTTTTGTAGTACGACGCTGAAATTTGGTATGCGGACTATTTTTCAGAAACGGAAAATATGGAATATTTTTTTTTCAAAAATCCACCCCAGTCCCTTCAAATAGGGGAGGAAGTATCATATCCGCTTTTTCGCAGTTTTTAAGTCACAAACATTAAATATTTCATTTTTCTTTTTGCGGAAATCGGCCCCAAAAGCCTTAAAAGAGAGGGGAAGGGGGGATATAATACCAGACTTTTTTCAGTATATATATATATTTTTTTCGGAAATTGACACCAAAACCCTTGTACAGATATATATGTATATAATACCCCAACCCTTTTAAATTGGGGGAAGGGGAAGAATTTACAAACAGTTTACAAGGTAGGCTAAAAATAAGTATGATGGCTATTTATCACGAACAATAAATCTTGCATATTGAAGTTTTTGCAAATCGGCCCTTAAAACAATAAGAAAGGAGTTATTTATATTTGACTTTTCCCAATTTTTAAAGTGAAAAGCAAAAAATTGGTATGTGAAGCAGTGTTGCAGTGTTAAAATTATTCTGTTTTCGTTACCAGGAAAGTGGAGCTATGTTATCCCGAATTAACGCGAGCGAAGCCGCGGGCAAAAGCTATATACATATTTGTAGTAGTTCTTATATGTAGGTAGTAGTTACGAAAGACAAGCGCCATCGTATCTTCATCGCCATGGCACATATCGAGTGGGTATTTTTTCTTTGAAATAAAACCTTAATTTGAAATTTCAATTACTATATAATTGTTGTCTACAAACTGTCTTAAACGATCATTCATCAAAGACGTTCCTAAATTTCCGTTGCTAAAATAAATTAGCAAATATTGCTAACGATATTAATATGACTTTTTTACTCTTCATTGTCTTTTATTCAGGTATTCCAGTTGCATCCAATCCCTTCTGGCGTTCGTGATTTATGTATCGTATACCATCCATTTTGCTTGAGTCATGTTCCTATGAATATTTTACTTCCCACGGTATATTACGGTAGCGACGATAAGGCTTCTAGTTTGCTGTCATTACATTAAAAATGTATATTCCATTTATACTAAAACTCATTTGTAATTCTACGCGTAATTTAAACATAAGATATTATAAGAATATTTAAATTGAACTCAATCAATTGATGTTTAAAATGTCGGTTAAAAAGAGATCTGTGTATAAGAATTTCCTTCAAAACTACATCTATCACGGGCTGGCGTATCACTCACCATCAGCTAGGTAAACTGTTCATCCCGTTTTCTATATAAAGTAAATACTAAATAAATGATCTGCTCCTAACAACTAGTTGCACTAAAGCCTCCGCTAATGAATTTCAATATTGGAGGGTTTACGCCACCGTGCCGGTCCAGTGTGTGCAGGTAAGGTTGGATGGGTCCCTTAAGTTTCATATTGGGACCCAGTGCTATATCAATTAATGTTATATAGCAATTAATGCTTTATTAATAATTGTTGTAAGCTTGAGAAACTTATAAAAAATAAGCTGATAACAATTTAAGTGTACCTAGTAACTCGACTAAAGCATCCATCATTTGCAAGAGCAAATAAATGCTCGTTATAAATTTAAGATAGATATTAAACATTCGCGTATTTATACAACCCTTTACACGTCATAATGTACTTAATGAATAATCCTAAACCCAAAAATACACGTACACGCGTACTTAATAGCGGTAACAGTAATGCGACCACTGTGGACGACCTGCCGAGGCGCCAGACTTTGTCATTCGATACTACAGATCTCGATGTCAGCTACAGCTTCACCGTTATGAAAGAAATTGTAGAGCATCACACTTCCTGTCACTACAGTTACAGCGAATACTAATAATGCAGTGATAGCTCCTTAATGACTACAAGCAGTGCTTTGAACCTATTTCAACCTAGTAAAGCTTAATAAAAACGTTTATTGACACAAAACAGTTAAAATATTTTTGTTGGTTGAATACAAACCTTATAACACACCAAATTTCAGCCTTCTAGCATTTCAGGAAGTGGCCAAATATGTTGATAATCATCAATGTGTTAATGACGGACACGGCGTATTAGAGCAATTCAATAGAGACTGTGTGCGTGTTTAATTAGTTTATTCATATCATATCATATCCTGAGAATATGAACTATCTGATACATCGGAAACCAACTCTATGACAGTTCAAAAAAACGCGGAAAAACTTCGAGAAAGGTAGGAAGTGGTTTTGCGCTTTGCTTGGCTCGTCTTGGCGGGAGCAATGCCGTGCCCCTAGATTGAAACTAGTGAATTTAAAGCAACAACATGCAGTCAGTCAGTATCTTATAATTTGTAAATTCACCGTCATACTGTAACGTAGATTCCTGTTGAAAAACGGGTAAATGAAACCAGCAGATTATGAGATAGTGTCTTAATATGTAAACTGTGAAATAGAACATTTATTTAAAAAAATATAACACAGGAGTGAATACAAAATTAGTTTATTGCCTATAATTACGGTAATCCGTCAATTGTCACCACCTGGTACTGTAGGTAACAGCGAAGTTATTGTAGGTACATACATATATCCGTAATAGGCTATTTTATTGAAATATCCTTCTATGAAATGAACCAACTATAGATAATTGGCAATTGTTTTCTCTACAACTATCGGTTTATAATTACAAAGTGTTCAATGCAAGCCAACCTAACTACAGACAAAGAGGTAAAATCTATTTTTAGTACTACGTAAGATTGACTAACATGATACAGCCGCATTAAACCCTAAGATCGCCAATGACAGCCAAAGGCATCAGAAACAATAGATTTTTTATTATGTCTGGATTTCTATCGTTCATAGAGTTAAAGCGAGAAAATCAAATAAAGATTAAGACAAATAAATATTAACACAGAAAATCAAAGGATTAAGGCATTTTGAATATCGTGCTGCATTTCCTAATTAATCTTTCAATTCCACACTTACTTAATTAGACTCTTAACAAAATTGTAAGTACTACAGTAAAATCATTTTTAATTACCTATTTGGTGTAATGGTTACTACAACAAGGGTTCCAGGTTCGATCCCGGGCAATACAAACATTTGAGTGTATGAACATGTCTGTTTGTAATGGTCTGGGTGTTTGTATGTATATATAGCTTTATTTGACATTCATAAGTGTTCTGGAAGGACCTAAACTGAATCAATTTATTTTTATTTTCATATAATATGAATGTTTTTATAAATTATATAAAAACTTGTAAAAAGTAAAGTATATAAGTATGTTTATCGGTTGTTTAGTTGCTTGTATTACAGCTTCACACTTAACTTGGGGCTAGATGGCGCTGTATGAATGTTAGTGGATATTGGACTGAATATTAAAATCACATAGTTTTCAAACTGTAGTTCATTATATTAGGCCTAAGATGATACATTTTAGTACATTTTATTTATAAAACCCTGAGCCCATTGAAAAGTGAAAAATTATTTTCGAAGCATTTACAATAGTTAAACGAACCTTACAAACTCTTTATTGAGAATATTTACTAGTCAATTCAGTTGACTTTTTATGCAGACAGCATTTAACGATTTAAAGATTTCGACAAATGAAATACAGTCAATTTTTTTACGCCAGAGGATTCAGGTAAGACGAGGGTCGAAAGACGCAAACAACAGAGGAATCCGTGAACAATGAGGAGGATCGTGTAAATAGGTGTCGAGTGTTCCGAGAATAATGTTCCCGATGTAGACGGCCTACTTGAATATCTATGACGATGTGCTTACGTCACGATCTGATACTGACGCCATTTGCTTACTTAGGAAATTTCGCTACTCGTTTTAAACGTGACTGTTGGGGGAAATGTATATTAGTATTCAATAAATAAATATTCACTGACATTCACACAACGTCATCTAGCCTCATANACCGCGTTCACAAACACACGAGACACGTCCAGATGCGTGTCAGAAGCTGGCTCCTCACTGCCAGTGACCATCCCTGGAGAGGCATTTAAGGCAGGATCGGTTCGCGCCGCGGCCCCAGCACAATCGTCACGAGATGCCGCCCTAGCAACAAAGCCTGTAAGGGGATACTTCCTCTAACAAACGGACGCCGGTTCACGGCATTCTAGGGACATTCTAGTCCGCAGCTACACCGTAACTATCCATAGTGGTCGCACTGATTAAAACAGAAAATACATTATTTAATTTACTTTTTATAAGGATCAACAATTATAATAAAAAATATCTAGCCCCCCTATTGGGCAGCTTGTATGCTTTTTCTCTTGTACCTATGGCAGTACACTCGATATCATGGTCCTCTAGCAAACTTTTGGCAGTCGTAGATGCATCAGCCCGGGAGATCTTGTATAGTACAATCTCCCACCGGCCTAATGTCCCACTTACTTTATAAATAAATACTAAACACTACTTAATAAATAAATAATATCCACTGACATTCACAAAGCGCCATATAGCCCCAAGTTAGGCGTCAAGCTTGTATTACAGGTACTAAACAATCTATAAACATACTAATACATTTTTGTAAAAAGATTTAAATTACTTATTTGTACCGAACGGGATTGAACCCTTCAATGAATCACAATCTGAGACAGAAATTCTTAAAGAATGAAGATGAGTACATTTGATCAATCGTCTAAACATTATGTGTTAAAACAGGACAATTCTATTGGATTGTGGGATGTGGGGCATTTACTTGTAAACGACAAAACACCCTTGGTACAAAAGTTGCAAAGCACTGTTGACTTTAAAACAATATTGGCTGATCATCATGCTACCAGTAATATACACGTTACAATAACTTCTTACTCGATGAAACATGTTAACGTCGGTTAAAAAATGCTATTATAAAATAGTTTGATTCACTTCAAGTCGTCATTCATGCTATAGTCATCAACTTTTGAACTTAGGTCATTATTAAACCATTATATAGAGCATTATTTTTTATAGTTTGAATTGTTTGATGAAGTACGATGAAACAATTCAAACGTATACTAATGTTATGCTTTAAATTATATTATATCAACAAAACTATAACAAAATTGGGTTAATTCGTAGCCATTATCAGTTAACGCATGCGAGCATGTGATGATAGGAAGTTATCGATTTTATTTAATGGTTCTTATTATTGTATGAAGCTTTTACTGTTATTCTGATATATTGATCTATAGTTTTATTAAGAACAAGCTATGCTCGCGCGCGGTATGACTCGCTGTATAAGATATCTCTCGCAGTAAACGTAGCCTATGTTTTTATCCAGGATGTCACTTAACTTCATAACAAATTTATTGAAATCACTTCGAAAGGCGCGCAGATCACGCGACGTGAAAAGCGCGCCGCGCGGTACGGCACTGCTTTATTTTCCTAAAATAAAAAGTTTTTTCCTAAATAAAAGTAGCCATAGTTTTTCCTTATTACATCAATTATCTGCCAATAAGGTCCCGTCAAAATCGGTCCAGCTATTTCAGAGATTATCCTGAACAAACAGACAATAATATATATTTTACTGTACTATATATATTCATATGCATGAAGTAATCATTGTTTTTCAAAGTACAAACAGACAACATTTTATTTGTATACTACCGGCGTGCCATGCTTTATCGAGAAAATTCTTTTTTTCTCGTAATTGGTCGAATACATAGTCCATGCTATTGGATTAATACATTTTATTAAAATCATTTATATGTGTTTACGAAAAAACTAAGTAAGTATGAACTTATTTGATAAAAGTAGAGTATTTTTTTCTAAAAATAGAT
>PQWD01008005.1:0-18582 GCA_019425675.1 Leucinodes orbonalis
CATTAAAGAAGACAATCAGGTGTCTCATTAAAAAAAACATATATACGCTACATTATTTGAACTCACTGTCAAATGTAAAATGGCACGTCATCAGGGTCATATGACATTTTTATTATTACTTGTCCCTCAAATCTCGATTTTTTGGCCTCAACACTTGTCATGTACTCTATAACAAAAAAAACGGATAGAAAGGTGCTCTGAAATAATGGACTTGTTGTGGCTCATTGAATTATTAATTAACTTGAATCGAACCGATTTTTCCAAGTCGGCCGACGAGTAATGACAAGGAAAGAAACAATGGTGAGCATTACACGGAAACCAGGTTGTCTTTCAATTTGTAAATATCACGGAACATGTGTGATTATCAGAAAAAATACCGGAATTATCCGAATTAACTTCTTGATGTGGATAATCGATGTTAACTGCAAATTAAAATGACCGGCGTTTGGAACGGTCATTATAAGCACGCCATTTAACCGTGTCAGTAATTCTATACTGAAGAAAGGTTACATAACTACATTCGATTAAACATATCGATGGTAATATTTGTGAAATTTCAATATTACCTATTTGAAAACAAGATATTTTTTTGTTTATTTTTGACTTTCGACTGCTGGACATTGGTCTTCTGATTTCTGCGCTTGACACCCTCTACATTAAGTACTTATCCAATCAAGCATTTTCTATCGCTACGTGAAAATAACCATGTCCAGGCATTAATAATTTAATATAAAAGATCTGTTGTTTTGTGTACGTTAATAAGGACAGTTGACATTTAATCACAATTGTATTGTAATTTAACTAAAATTTGCGCAAAATTTAGTAAAATTGTAGCTTATCTATATTTTTATACTGTATAAAATTATGAATCTACTTTTTTTTTCTTAGTTAAAGTTTTTAGCTGGTGAAGACACAGCTTCGACATAAATCTCATCGATCAATCATGTCAATCGTTTTCTTTTTTTCGGTTTTAAAAAGAAAACATTTTTTTGGTAATAAGCCTTGTACTCATGCTGTGAACCCTTGCTCTGATAACCCTATATTCGAATGACGGATCGGAACCAAAAGGTCACCACGATTATTTTAATCGAGACATTTATCTCGATCTTTATTGTTTTCGCTTTGCGTGGCCAAGACGACTTAATCGGTCAGCCATTTTGGATTTGTCATATTTTATCTGTGATCTACAACTGGATGCAGATGCGTATGTGAAGGATAACAGTGATTTGGTATGTATGAAAGAAATCTCCTTTGTCAGTATCAATTTATACGATTGCGGTTAAATCTGTGACTTAACCTTTTAAAGATATTATCTGTGATAGTAACCTTTGGCGGGAATTCGTAAAGGGAATATTCGTATGCGCATATTAAGTTTATCGGTACATCAAGCGTATACCTTGATATTTGTTTTCTTTATGTAATATTACGCCAGTATTTTTTTAAATGGAATGTATTAAACTTAATGTTACCATTTTTGAAATCTGGAAATGTTATCTGGAAGTTCATGTGAAGTGTATTGAAGAATATCGTTAACAACGAACGTCCATAATTGCATGTCAACCATCCTGACTGTATTGTCGGATTATGTTGTACTTAGAAGCAATGGTTTTAATTAATGTAGTTAGTATCATAGGTTGTAAAAACGTTTCATTTACTTAATAATTATCAAGACATACTTTCCTAGGACTTTTAAATTTTGACATATCGCTCAAAAGAAAGTCAAGCATTAACGAAGAGTTACAAGCGATCGATTGTCATACAATCGATTTTTTCATGAATCATAACTCGTTCTGTGTCACGTGAGACAATCGGTCCCGGTCCGTTGCTCGCTTACTCTGCCATATATCTATTCTAGTGTGGTTGAGACCCTTCTAATTGAATCGCTTTGTAAATGTAATCGGCCATCGAATGCGAAACGACGCGTGACGTGTTTGTGTGTTTAGGATACGTTTGTATTATGTTACCTGGAAAAACACAATTAAACATGTCCAGAGAGGTTCCAATGCTCACTTTGATACAGTGTGGTCTATGTAGATATTTTTGCTACAACGGAGGGACTCGAGATAAATGTTTTGGTCACCCATCCAATGATCGCCCATTAGCTGTTGACTTGCGCGAACTTCGACGGCACGCGCTACTACGCTACGCAGTTGTTTACTACAATAATATTGTTTTTTTATATCATATTGGGCAAACGACAGGGATGACAGATCACCTGATAGAATGTGAATACTGCTTCACATGAACATTTGCAACGCTAGAGGAGCTACAAAATGCTTTGCCGGCTTTTTCAGCAAAAGTACGCTCTTTTCTTGAAGGGCTGCAGGTCGTATCGTCCGAAAATACCACATTAAACTCTTTACCTCCTTGTGTTTCCCAATCATTATAAGCTGGCCGTCTTCTAGGCAAGGGTGATAGGCTGTTTTTAGACAGGCATAACCCATCTTTGGCCGCATCATCACTTACTATCAGGTGAGATGAAGTCAATTGTCTGCCTATAGAAGATTTCAAAAAATTGTTGGCTTATTGACTCGTCTTGAGATTTAAATGCTCCGTTCATCGTTTATTTGGATATGAGTCAAAAGAAACAAACCATTTAGTCAATTAAGAACCCTGAAAGCCATTTTTGTAATAGTTAAACAATGTTCATTAATCAGACGGCCATCGTCCACTACTGAATATAGGCTTTCCCAATGAGCTTCAACCGTCCCGGTACTGAGCAGCCTGCATCCAACTTCTAGCAGAGTTTTAGAGTTCACCTAGCTCTTAAACATATAGTTTATTTCACAGCAGACAGGATGCGCGTGCACTTTCACTCTCGACCGGTCCGTTGGCTGTGGTACGCATCCGGCCACTTTGATTAGGCGATGCTGACGAGCCATGATTAATCGTATCGATTCCTAAATGTCAACTTTGCGATGAGTGTAAAAAATATTGATTCATAATAAACTGGAGCATATAAGGATTTTGAGGCTTTCAAAACAATGGACTAGGGCTTTTGTTACCAATTTTTTCCAACGTATTTTTAAGGGGGTGCTGCTGTAACTGCTTCATTGCGTGGTTGTCCATAAAAAATGTATAAATGTGTGGTAAATAAAAGGGGGCCTTGCTTGGGTACGAAGAGCTCGACTGAAGTGATAACACGACCTAACAGAAAACCGCCTTCTTTGCTCTTCCCTATATTTCTTTTCTCTTTATTTAACTTGCTTTTATTTTTTGATTGGCAAGACACTCGTAGCCGCTTCAATATGTGTCCACGGGAGATATCACTTACTTAATAGTTCACTCGTTAGCCTACCCATATAATAATAAAGAAACACACCATACTAAAAAAATGGTAATATTTTGAAATAATATAAATATTCAAAACAAGCATAACAACATACTACCATCAACTTCCTTATACTACGCAACAGCATTAACAATTGAATTAATTCAATCGTCATTCGTCAATCGATATTCGTATCGATACACCAACGCCCTTGCCCCCGCATTATGCAGTATGCAACGCCCAGTCGAGGAATTTTGTGTTACGCTTTACTTAATGCAAATATTAAGTTATTGCTTAACAATTTGAATCATCGCCACACGTGAAGTGCAAACAGCAAACACGATTTAGCACTAAAGAATAAAAAATATATATTTATTCTTAAGCCTTTTCTCGTAACTCAGATTGGATTAATATAGTACAATTATGGTAAATATAAGTACGGGAGAAATAGAGGTGACACAATGTTTTTATCGAAGATTAATTTTTAAATTGGCCATGCTATTATTACAGTATATATGTGGGCTAAGGTTGTTTAAGAATATAACTGAATATTTTTATTTGTGAAACATAGGTTATTATGACACATTGTATGATAAGTCCCACTACATTTCCACCTTTTTCAAGGTATACAAATATAATCACATTATTTACTCATATATTTACAATTAATAATGAAATGAATAAATGCAATAAACTGTAAAATAATAATAGTAATAAAACATTAATTTAATTTGTATTTGTAATAAGTTAATAGTACTTTTAACATAATAATTATGACGAGTTGATGTTAATCGTCATTATAAGCAAGCTGAAAAACTCATCGAACACATCTTGTTACTGAAGACAATAAGGCTAGATTAATACGCCTCCGGGTTGGACTCAATTTTGCGACAGACGTGGGAGGTCCAGTAATCGATATTAGATAATCGCGCACAGTTGCAATTAAACATTCACATTGACTAACATTTTGTGTTACATCACTATTTCTTCTAATTGCTGGACATCATGTGACACGATGTCTAAGTCTGAGTCATCCTTACACTTACCCAGTAAAATTTTAAATGACCAAGACTAACTCATTGAAGCTGCGAAGGGCAAAAACAAAGTTATTCCGCGGACATACATTGTGTCTAATTCAGGTGAGCCGTTTGTCCCTCAAAGCCCTCATAGTATATATATTTTTTATGTAATAAGTTAACAGAACGGTCAGAACGCTCACCTGATGGTAAGTGATACGCCTAACTATGGTAGAGCAGCATTAACAATTGATAGACAGTTATCATCCTCCATCAATGCCGCACTGCGCCCGTCACCCGAGACGACAGATGTTAGGTCTCTTATACCCAGTAATTTTACTAACTGCAGTGCCCTCATCCCGAAACACAAAAGTGCATAACACTCCTGTTTCACGGGACGATATCTGGCACTGCGGTGATACCTACCACCACCATCGAGTCTACTACCTAGTAAAAATATTTATCTATGCTTAGTATAAATAATTAAATAGGATACGATTAATAAGGTCCACAGTCCTACGCTAGAATTTCTTAGTTACAATATTGCACCTGTACGGTAGTATTAAGAAGTAAAGGTCATTAATTAGAAATGGTGTCAAATAATTAAAGCGAACAATGATATATTAGGTGTTTTGTTTACAGTGCGCGCGCGCACGAATTGTGGCGCAAGCGGAGTGGGCGCTGCAGAAAGGTGGTGGAGCCCTTCGGACTATGTTCTCATCTTAAATTATAGTAATATTTAAAATTTTGATAGCGAAACTTAAACAGTAATTATAATGATACGTCACCATTTTTGTACCATAAAGCGAAGGAATGTTAAAGAAATGCTGTTTTAAGTGATATCGATAAGCCCCTTAGCCTTGCCTTAATGACGATTTTATGACAATTCTAAATTAAAGAGAGATCAAATTCAAACGTTGTTCGAGTATGTATCAACCTTTTATATTTTACTACTAACGGAGTAGAACTTTCGCAATGGTCTAATCGGAGCATGAGTCGTGTTTTAATTAAAATCCTTAAATGAAAACAATAAAATTAGCAAAAAGTAGCGCGCGCGCAATCGCCTTTCGAATCTTATGATTTATAGTGAAATTCCTGTCAGCCCGCACAATACGCCTGCCTTTAAATGTATTTACACGGGGCGATTTGTATGAACAGTTTTATTTTCATCTCTTATTTTTGTAAGATCACTATTTCTGACAACTAAAGCATAAGCTGCCAAAGTTTACTGTGACTGTTTTTACACTACGCTCCACCGCAACCATTGTCAGGTCATCTGCATATCTTAGAAATGGCCGTCCTACGCTGCGCTTTCCATTATGTAATTTCCATTCGAGAACTTTTCTGCCCCAACGGCCATAGGTTCCTCGCCCAACTCGTATATGACCAAACCGTACCAATTGAGTCTTAAAAATAGGGCCCTCTATTTACTTCTATTTTTCATAAAAGATTAATGCTTTAGTTTACGTTGATAATATAAGCCATAATTAGGTAATAATATTTGAATAAGCAATACGTACTTTTTAAATATTATCAAAAATAAACTCGCTGGTAACTCAACAGTTGTCGATCAAACACTGTGTCCATGACAAACTCAGAATCGCAACAATTGTATGCACTTTTGACACTGTGTGTGTTTATTGGAAATCAACCGCTTTGAAAGTGGAAACATTAATTTTGTTTACACCACCGAGATTTTAATTGCGAACCCATTGATAACGTTAATACGAATTGGATGACGCAATACAATTTATTGTTATTGAAAGAACAGAAAGTACCGTATTGCGAAATGGTTTTTGAATCAATATTAATATTTTATTTGCATTCATGAATTTAACTGTATTAAGTTATAATGTTTTTTTTTCGGTAATTATTCGTAATTTTTCACTAAATTGTTCTTTGCTAATTTAAATAAGTTCTATCTATCATTCCAACCACCTTCTATTTAGCTAGTTATCGTTTGCAGTATATTGTATTATAATAATAATAAATTCTTAATTCAGGCAGGTTACGATCCAGAACTGTAAATATCAATTTTTCATATAAAATATCTAGTAACTAACAGTAGTTTTAAATTATACAAATATCTCCACAAGTATTCCGTTATAGGGATTAAAAAGTGAAGGACATAAATCCTACGTTCGCTTTCATTATAAGTTAGTAATGCTTAACCACTGGTAGTTCTTGAAATACTCATCGCTAGATACTTATAGCATCTCGAAATAGTATAAACGCTAAACGGGTGCAAATATTAATATCATGACAACATTATAGTCTCAGGTAGATCATTTACAATCAGACTTATTGACGTACTTGTATAGAAGCACTCAGGCTCTCAGAAAGATTAAAATAAAATAGGGTCTGTTTGATTTCTCTAAACAAAAAATGTTCTCAGACCTCCAAATGCCACAACAAATACTGTGTTTAACATATCAATCGTAATTTCGCAACGAAGGGTTTATCTTTTACTATAATTAACGAGACGTTCAAGATGTCATTATGATTGTTTCGTAGTATAATAGCATTGCGTGTAAAGGGCGATTTGAAATCCCGCCGAGTGTCCAGTTTAAGTTGATATACGAGTATCGTTGTATGTATTTATAATATTGACGACCCACTTGGTGTAATGGTTGAGACGTCGGCTTTTACACCAAGTCGGTTCCGGATTCGATCCCCGGGCAGTACAAACGTTTGTGTGCATGAACACGTCTGTTTACATATTACAGGCTAATGCTTAGTTTGGGGCTAGATGGCGTTGTGTGATTATCAGTAGATATTTATTTATCGACAGTGTTTCAAGCTTGAGTAAAATAATCAAAAGTCTCCATTACACTGGTTTGTTAGACACGCCAAAGAAAAAGTTCGCGTCAAAGTAGATGGATCACAAGCTATCATTACAATTTAAAATGCAAGACCCCGTTTCCTACTTCGGTAATTAGTGGCTTGGGGCACGAAGTTGTACAATCGTATTATTATTGTGTGCAACACGTGTTGTTGTAATTGTTGTTTTGGTGTTGGTTTAGGTGTATGTAAAATATTTTGTTCATGTGCTTTGTTTTATATAGGAAGGGAATTTTCTTTTATGGAAAATGAATTTAAATTGTTTATGTTAACATATTGGTAAGTTCCCACTCCGGGACGCCTTATGTAAATTTTAAAGAATGAGAGCAATGTACTCTCGCCAATTGCCCGGTGAAGCTGTAAAGTTAATATGCGGCCAACAGCAGTAGTCAGTACAAAAAAAAATTGAGTTCAGACTGCAAGTTTTTCGAGCTGGAAGACGACTTACAATATGCTGTACCTATAGTAACCAGGTTACTATCATTATACAAGCTGTTAAAATACGAAATATTCTCTAGGCTCTGTAATCCTATACCCGATATAATAAATACCCGAACACGCTGTTTTAGATCGTCATTTTCAATTCGATCAAAATGAAACCTCCCTCAAACTACTTATCTCGAAACTTAGGTAGCCCAAGCAAAACCAGTAGCCGTGTGATAAATGTTCGTATGAGTAGAGCTTAATCGTGTTCATAGATAGCCAAGAAATCTAGACGTCTGATATGGAGTATCGACGGTAGCAAGGTGGTCTCCATAAGCCAAGACATTACGTGTTCCAGCCCTATCTCTTAAATCCATATGCTGCACCCATTGTAAATCACTTGAAATACAATGGACCCTGACTATCATCAATAATCGACAGGTTTCTAAGGCTTGTCGTTTATTATTATTACGATATTCATAGTCGTTACGAAAAAAGACTAGGGTATATGGATAAATGTATTTTAAAAATTGCAAAAGGCGGTCTTGCCTTTGAATATACCATTAAACCCTTATTCAAAATTTTCTGATGAAGTTAAATACAAATAAATATTTGCAATTATTGTATTTACTGTTTTAAAGCCCCAAATGACACATTTTTGTACTATAAAGAAAATTTGTATCATTAAAAACTTGTGAGTTTGAGCTCTGAAACGTTTTTTATATTAATTTTATAAGACTTTTAGGATAAACCTAAATTTATTAAGTACCTACATCATACCTGAAGCTTAAGCCAGCTTCCATCTAAATAGATAATTTTTGTTTTTTCAAAAAAAAATCGCTAATAAATCAGTAGATTTATTAGCGATTTTTTTTGTGTTACTGCTTTTGCATTACTTGATGACGTCATCGCTTTGAAATAAATGGAAAAATACTGTAGCTTGCTCGGACTATATTCTTGTTGAGTTCCTAATAAAACACGATACAAATCTAGCAACTTCATAATCGTCCCTACATTCAAACAGATAAATAGTAACTTTCGTCGAATCCGAGCCGAACGACACCAGTGTAAATAGTTACGCCATGTTAACCAAGACAAGTACACGACAGATACACAGCACGGGGAATTTTATTCCGTTACAATATTGTACCGAATAGGAGCTGAGCATCGGTACTGTGTAGGATTGTGTGGAACATAACCCTGAGATGGGGGAGAAAGTGCCAACGGGATTGGTAGACTGCTATCCTTTGCCTACACACGATTTGTTCTCGACAGAAAGTCGTACAATTGGTTACGCTCAAAGAAGGAGATAGGGACCTGAAAAAAAGGTAAGCACTTAAACTAAAACTTGTTTGATTCAAATAAATCATTACAAGATATCTATCTACCTTTGGATCGAAAAAAGTTTTTAAAATCTAAATGAATTTACGATACCGTTCGAAGGGTTGGTATCTTCCAAGAAGAATTCGGCAAGAAACTCGGGTAGTCATTTAGTCTCGTGTAGTTTCAAACACAGCCAAAATAATTATTTCGATTTTTTTATTAACTAAAAAATATAATTTTACAGATCGTATGAATTGTAATGTAGCTATCACACGTCCTGTCGCAAGATTGTCTGCATGCTTGGTGACATCACTGTTTGTGACTCACTTAATCATAAACGTCACAGTCCATTTCCCTAAAATAGCTTGTTCAGTAATTAAACGCGGCGCGAGTTTTCGACGGTTTCCCTTAATTGGCTGCTTAATCGGCACGATTGCGATCTCACGATGTGTGGCCGGTGTAGGGTTAACACATTTTTACATATACTTTCATTATCATCAGCTTGTAACGTCAAACTGCAGGCACAGGCAGAAACAGCTTGGCTATGGAGAGTTCGGCTGTAACAAAAAAAGGCTGTATTGTTGAGGTTTTTTTGGTGCTACTTTCTCAGCAGGCCAAAACACTGTAGCACTTTTTCCAAGTATCAAAATTCATTTTTGTGCTTTACTTTGGTATTTTAAATGTTTTTTATTGTATTTTTTTTTCTTTGTGACGTTCATAAGTGTTTTTGAAAGCCTTATCTTTTTAAATGGATTTTGACTTTGACTTTAACCCACCTCGTAGAACCATTACAAACAGACATGTTCATGCACACAAATGTTTGTACTGCTTGAGTATCGAACCCGGAACCCTTGGTGTTACAGCCGACCTCTCAACCGCAATGGGTCGTCATATATATATATATATATATATAATTAGTATATTTAATTAGAAAGTCCTAGTGGTTTTGTGTGGCCAGCCCTAGACCGGTGCTGGGCCTATGCCCAAATCAGCTGGGGTGATCTCCATGACACTGCAGCGGTAATTATGCATGTGGACCACACAGCCGCCGGCCCTTGACGCACAAGTAATTAAGCGATTGGTGAAACCGTTTCGGCATTTTACAGCGCTTTATTTACTGTATGTAAAATTCTTTTTTATTTGACGTCATATCTTGTTCTGTAACAAAGGAAATTCTATATATAGGTGGTAGACTCGATATAGGTACCACGCCGCAGTGACAGATATCATCCCGTGAACAGGAGTGTTATGCACTTTTGTGTTTCGGGATGAGGGCACTGTAGCTAGTGAAATTACCGGGTATAAGAGACCTAACATCTGTTGTCTCTGGTGACGGGCGCAGTGCGGCATTGATGGAGGATAATAACTGTCTATCTCTCCTGTTGGTCTCCTTTGCCACTCTGTCATGGTCTGGCGTATCACTTACAATCAGGTGAGCGTCCAGACCGTCCTGTACACTTATAACATAAAAAAAAATGTTCATAAGTTACAAGGATAAGCAAAGAAAATTATAAGAGTCTTACGAGTATGTTAACGTAGATAAACTTTCGTATGTTTCATTGGTTTTGCCAAGTGTTAGGGGTGTTATAAGTTTGACGTGTCTGTCTATATACTAAAATCTAACTTAACCTAACCTACCTATAAAAAGTCTGAAATAAAAATTAAATTAAAAATTTTAAAAACCCCAGACACAAGAACTTAAGTAATTTCCCTTCAAAAAGTAAAACATAATAAAAGAAACTTAATGTTAAAGTACCTAAGAATCTATTAATAATTCTAAAAAAAAACCTCGCGTTGGGGGACCGCTCTTAAACTAACAATTCAAATACAAATAGTCTAATTAAGTAACAGAGATGAAAATAAAAACAAAATTAAGAGAATAATTCAAAAACTTTCATGAAATTCCTTCAAAAAGTCTTGGTTAAAAGCCTAAAGAGGTAACCATCTTATGAAAAATTAAATGACGTAGATAAGAAAGAAATAATAAATTAGGAGCGGTCCCCCAACGCGACGTTTTTTTTTAGAATTATTAATAGATTCTTAGGTACTTTGTCGTCCAATCCGCACTGGGCCCGCGTGGACGACTAAGGCCTAATCACCCTATACGGGTAGGCTCGTGCCCCTTGGTGGGGACGTTTAATGAGCTGATGATGATGAGGTACTTTAACATTAAGTTTCTTTTATTATTTTTTACTTTTTAAAGGGAAATTACTTAAGTTCTTGTGTCAGGGGTTTTTTAAATTTTTAATTTAATTTTTATTTAGTGTTTTTTTAATCCTTAAAGCACTTAGTACTAGACTAGTACCTAGTTCGACTTACTATCCACAATAGTTGGTCTAATATAGTTTTTTTTGGTTTTGTACACGACCAAGGCCAAATACTCCCTTTTAGGTAGGCTCGTGCCCCACGTTGGGGACGAATAATGAGCTGAGATGATTATAATGGCACAATTTTATGGGAAAGCCTATAAAACTCGCAGTACCCATCTTTGACTGACATATTGTGTTAATACGATATAAAATTCATATTAGTAATACCCACGTGAAAATCCAGAAAAGACGCAGTCTGGCATAAGACACGCCATTTTTTATAAGCAACGGGAAGATCACACATTGATTTTTAACACGGTTTCGCGTGCCTCCGCAATTGGTTATTTCCCACGCGTTCCCCACCATGCGTGCAACCAGCATCCCGTGCGATAACGTAAGTCCCCACAATTAATTGAGAACAATAAGAGTTGTCGCCGAGATGGTGGCGATGATTCCGACCCACCGCGGTTGGCATATCACGCGACCAGCCACTTGTCGCCTCGGATATCGGTTAAAACTGTGTCCACTAGAGAGTAGCTGAAAATATAAAATTTGAAAAGAAGGGAACTGCAGCTAGTAAAGCTACCGGGTATAATAGACCTAACAACTGTTGTCTTGGGTGACGGGCGCAGTGTCGCATTGATGGAGAATTATAACTGTCTTTCAGTTGTTGGACTCCTTCAATGGCGGCCTAACCGTCCTGTACACTATATGACATAAAAACCCATTTGGTGTTGCGGTTGAGACGTCGACTGCAACACCAAGGATTCCGGGTTCGATCCCCGGGCATTACAAACATTTGTGTGCATGAACATGTCTGTTTGTAATGATCTGGGTATTTTCTATGTATAATATGTATGTATTTACAAAAAAAATATATAAGTATATTTATCCGTTACTTAGTACCCATAATACAGGCTTCACGCTTAACTTGGGGCTAGATGGCGCTATGTGATTATCAGTTAAAAAAAACACACCATACCTCTGCTAAGTTAGTTCAGACGAGCTGCAAAATAACAAATTCAGGTCCGTTTTTAGGGACTTATACAAGTTAACCTGCTTGCTTTTTTAAATTATATTAGAAATACTCGATACACTTTTCTCTGATTTAATTAAGTGAAATTTATTATTGTCATCATATTAGTCATCTGAATATCTAGTTTACTGTTGGACAGTTGGACTGTGCCTTTCCTATTTACTGGGTCGATAAATTTATTGAAGGTTGAGAATGTAAACCTATATTTTTATATTCAATGTTTGCAGTGGATATCTGACCTAACTTGTCCAGCGGATCCGCCAATTAAAAACATAAAACGCATTCATACGGTAAAGCCGCGATGAAGACACGGTATCGTAACCATCGTAACAGATAAAAATCTCTTTTCACCGCTTAAATTAATTTATGGTATCAAGATGAAACGCACTTAGCATTAAACGAGTGGCGTGCTGTACCAGAATTATCTGGCTTTGCAACAAGTCCTCGTGTGTTAAAATTGTCCGTCTTGCAATTATGTATGCATCGGTAATGGGCAAGTTCTTTGCCTTCATGGTAGATGGAAAGCTAAGATGTAGCGGTACCATGTTTATCCAAAATGTTTCCGGAATTCCGATGCCGTTTTTGATAACATCCGTTGGATTGCTATTTGAGGGTAAACGCGAAAATTGTTGTGTTTTTCATCTTAAAAGATACATTTTACCTTTTTTTATCCTTTATAGGCAGACATTTGACCGCCATCTCACCTGATCGTAAGTGATGTTGCGGCCGAGGATGGATCATGCCTGCCTAGAAACAGCTTATTCACTCTTGCCTTGAAGACGCCTATTGCTACATATTTAATGTTCTCTGGATGATATGTTTATATTTTTATTTACTTACTATCAGTGATCTTTAAACATGCCGCACATTTCGTCGAATCGAGAAATAATTGAGATTAAATACTTTGCCCATTCAAAAAAAGCAAATTTCTTGCGAAGTTAAGTTATTATTGTTTTAAACGACTCAAAATGGTCCGTTTAAATAATTAAACTCAACCAACTTCTCTTAACGTTCGCATCTTTTGGTATTATTGCAAAATTGAATTTCACTGAACTCCCTAGTAAGAGCTTAATTTTTATTGGCAATTGTCTTCAATCGTGTCAACGAAACATAAACCTTAAATCACCGTGTTAAAATGTATTGTATTTTTGGTAGTTTTTAGTCGTTCCAAATTTTTGGAAAAATTTTTGAGCCCGTGACATTTGATTTTGGAATTACTTTTGATATGCAATTTTTCTCAGAAACAATAGTCCTGTTTAATTTTGCCCAGCTCCATCATGAAAAGTAGTCTGGAAGTAAATAAAAAGTAAAATCTTTAATTAAGTATTTACTTTTAAGTTTGAAGAGAAATACTGTAACCATTATGCTTTTTTAACAGTACCATCTTTCCTCAACCTTTATTTAACTTCTTGACATAGGCATATAGATGTAGATATGTGTATTTAAGATATTGTTTTTACGCTGTGCTATATTTATAGCGTGTCCTTTTGCGATGTGAGTAGTATCTGAGAAAGCATTTGAAATTGTAATTTCTGTGTTAACATACAAATGTGGTTTAGTTGTTTTTGTTCACGGGACAATAGAATCGGCACCAACGTCACTTGTTGAACTATTTTCCATACGGGCGTTGTAAATTGTTTACAACTGTCTACCTTGTGGGCGCTTATGTGTGGCTCTTTCTGCATTTTAATGTTCAACCAAAGGATGGCTTTTTAAAAATGAACTTTATATGAATTTAGTGTACGACTTGTTTTCCTTTGTAAATTTTTCGCAATTCTAAAAGTTACATGTGATTTTCTGTTTATACAAAAATCTGCTTCAAATGCTTATACATAAGAGTCATTTTTTACCAACTCTCCTTTTTATGTATAATGTGACTAGATGCAGTATATCATCGGTCGCGTGTCTTCCTCGCTTTCTGCATCGTGATGCATAATCATCTAGATCGGCTTTTGATTCGCGAGAGGTCGCGCGATGATTTGCGATGTGACGTTGGAGGCTCGCGCGTTATAAATGAGAGTGGTTTACAGTGGGGATAGGCCATTGTACGGTGCTATTTATAATGCCCACTGAGAGTAAGAGTTATTGTTACTTACTTCGTTGTGAAGAAGTTATCCGTTGGGTTTCAAGGTTTAAAGAAGAATTAAATCTTGCAGTTTGGTTAAGATTCTAAATAATAAAGATGGCCGATAAACTAGTATTTTTTTATAGGGCAAAATCTTGGAAGAATAGCCAGTCATCATCATCATCAGCTTATTAAACGTCCCCACCGAGGGGCACGAGCCTACCCGTGTAGGGTGATTAGGCCTTAGTCGTCCACGCGGGCCCAGTGCGGATTGGACGACTTCACGCACGACCTTTGAATTTCTTCCCAGGCGTGCATGAAGGTTTCCTCACGATGTTTTCCTTCACCGTAAGAGCGTCGGATAACGTACATATATTTTCGAAAATTTGAAAATACATTGGTACGTGTCGGGATTTGAACCTCAGCCCTTCCGGTAGAAAGGCGACAGTTCGCACCACTGAGCCACCGACGCTCATCGACGCTCATCTTGGAAGAATAGCCAGTACTAACTGGCTATTCTTCCAAGATTTTGCCCAAAAAATGTCTTACATTGGTTCAGTTGCAGACAATAATGTAAAAAGTATAGATTCGTGATATGTTCACAAAACAACTGAAAACAATGTTCCGAACTGTATTCTCTTTGGCGGTTCGTTTTTGAGGCACGGGTGGCGTATCTACCTTTTTATATACAGAATATCATTGGTTGCAGAATAATACGTTGCTGACATTTCGGTTCCAACTGATTTAAGGAACCTGTCACTGAAGCGGATTGATTCTGATGCTTATAATAATAATAATGTTTATTTCTCACCAATTACATTTAAGTTGCATAAATAAATGAGAGTTGACTATTAACAAAAAGTGAGTAAATTTGGTGGGCTGATACCTGAACTAAGAGTATCCTGTATCTCAGGTTATCAACCCTCCACCCCATAGTTTAGTCTAAATTTAAAAACAAACAAACAAACAATACTTAAATAACATTTTAAATATACATATAGTGAGGGTATACGTAACTTGTATCAATGCTTCGTTCGTAGTTCCTTTACTTTAACATTGAGACATCGTAATTACGAGTAAATGTGGAAAAAAGGTACCTTCAGATTTTATTCAGCGTTCAAAATTCATATGAATTATTCTCGAACAACTTATCAGAAGTTATTATTTGCAAATAATAACTCACAGTTCAATTTAATGGTGAAAACAATATTGTTATAGCAAACATATTTCGAATCATTGGACCCGTATTCAAAACACCTACCCAAAGATATCCTTGAAATTTTTGCACGTCAAATAAAACCCAGATTGGTGCTATTTTTCTTAGATATTAACGTGTGATCGCACAACTTATAAACATATTTACTAGGTGGTTAACTCGATACTGAGTCATCTGGGACGATATATGTATCGTCCCGTGAATTAGGAGTGTTATGGACTTTTGTGTTCCGTGATGAGGGCACTAGCTAGTAAAATTACCGGATATAAAACCTAACATCCGGCGACTCGGGTGACGAGGGCAGGGCCGTATTAGCGAAGAATAGTCAATTTATACACTCACTGTTTTCTTCAATACTGCACTGTCATGGTCAGTCGTGTCAGGTGAACAAACTGATCAACCCGATCACTTAATAACATAAAAAAATATTATGGATGGCTGTTTTCATACTTAGTGGATCTAATATTAAGGCCGTACATTCAAGTCGCGGCCAGTATCCACTAGTGTCTATAGAAGGCGATGTTCTTTTGTTTGATACATGCCATCACTTAGCGTATTCAGAGAGATGCGAGCTCATGCGTGCTTCGGCGAATCAATTTGCAATATTTACATTATAATATGGTCACATAAGGACAGCCGAGTTCTAGGCATGTCCTTCTCATGGCCAATTAGTGCATTTGTTGCTGTAATACTCTAGTATGCTGAATTGATGATTCGTTAATGATAAAACAAACAAACCGGACATTTATAAGTTTAGTTTTATAAGCGTAATTGGTGGCCAGTGAATATGTTTAGGACAAAGCATTGATAATAATAATTTATTAGGTGATAGTCTTGGAATTGAGTAGTCTAGGTAGGTACATAATAGGTATCGTAAAATAGAAATGTTTTTCACTTCTGTTCTGTTTCGTAAAATCGCTGGGTATTAAAGACTTAACATCTGTCGTCCCGGATGACGGGCGCAAGGCAGTGTTTAAGGAAAACTGAAGGAAACATCCTACTGTTGTATTGTTTTTACAACACTGCATCGGTTATGGTCAGGCGTAAAATAAAAGATGCCATAAAGAAAATGATGAGGAGTGAGATTAGGGTTAGAATTTGAGTAAAACTGATTAAAATTAATAAATAAGCTAATAAATGTTTATTGTGCGTGAATATAATTATTATATCGTCCAAAGTTGCAGTTTATAAACAACTCCATACAGCTATTCTCTGCACGTGCGTATAGCCAATCATGCGTGTAATAATTTTCCTAATCTATGTTATTACAATACGGAACAAGATTAACTAAATGTCACATTTCACTTTTGTTCGATGTACGGCATATGATTAACAGAGCGGCGATTTTAAATTGTGACAAAACTTAATTATTTTTTTCAAAACTGTGTCAATCATCAGACATTTGTAGATTTTGGCAGAGGAACCAAAAATATTTAAATTTCTTAGGGTCGTTCGCCATTAAACACGTAAAGCAGTAACCGTATTTAACATCACAAATTTTAAGTGTGGAACCAATATAAAGATGGAATTAACGTATTTGAACCGGCCTGCTTTTTCATGTTACGAAGTGAACAGGGCCGTCTGGACGCTCACCTAATGGTAAGTGATACGTCTGACCATGACAGAGTAGCATTGGAGGAGATGAATGATTATTCAGTTATAATTGATAGACAGTAATTATTCTCCATCAATGCCGCACAGCGCCCAGCACCAGAGACAAGAGATGTTAGGACTCTTATACCCTGTAATTTTACCAGCTACAGTGCCCTCATCTCGTAACGCAAAAGTGCATAGAACTCTTTATTTCACGGGACGATATCTGGCACTGCGGTGCCACCTACCTAGACGACTCAGTATCGAGTCTACCTAGTAGAACTTCTTTATTCTTTACTTATTTGAGATACTTCAATTCCAGTGTTAGTATTTCTAGATCTGTACTGAAATGCAGCTGGTAAGTTTCGAAAGGCACCAATTTGCGGTCATTACTGCAAATCGAAAATGCAATAACAATTGACGTAACCCTTGCCCGTAGCTAACCAGCATTGTTCGTTGTCTTATTATTGTTTATTGTTATAAGATTATGTTACAAAGTTATTTGGGTAACAAACTCATTTATTTTATGTTTTGTTGCAGGTATGGTGTTCAAAGTTTTTCGACATGGAAAGGTATTTTTGTTTATGCTTATAACTTATCAGTTATCACTAGAGATCGGATAATCGGATGCATATTTACCTAAACTTATTTTTTGGCTAAGAAAATATGGAGACGGCATCTTTTTTCGGAATTACGGCTCCTCATTTAAAAACCTTTATTTGAGTGTGCATTCAATTATATTTATAAGCAAAACGCCAACGGTATTCATCCCGAAATATCGGGTTTTTTCCATACAAGTAATGTACATACAAATCATATATTGTAATAGAAAACACTACAAACGTAATGAAAATACATTAAATTCTATATTCCAAACATTAAATGCATCGATTTCGAAATTCCGAAATCTTTACGATAAAGAAGGGCTTTCCGTACTAAGGCGCCGGTCAACTTTAGGTAAATATGCATCCGATTATCCGATCTATAGTTATCACACTTATCACTAATAAGTTGATAACACAAAGTGAAAACAAAACTGGTCTTAAATAAAAATAAACCTTTTGAATTCCCGGGCCATTGCAAACATTTGTATACAAATGTTTGCAATATTTTTGTATATTCTGGGTGTTTTAATGTAGGTATAATATGTTGTATTAACAAAAAAATATATACAAAACAACAACTGATAAACATAATTAGTTTATCAGTGTGTAGAACCTATATTACATGCCAAAATACTTAGTTTGCTCTATAGGTGGCGCTGTGTAAGTTCTTTTTGTTATGAGTGTACAGGACGGTCACCTGATGTAAGTGATACGCCTGACATTACAGAGCGGCATTGAAGGGGACCATCAACTAAATACAGTTTTTATTCTCCGTCAATGCCGCACTGCGCCCTTGAAATTTTTTTGTAACCACATAATATAATGTATACGTGCTATGTCCCAAAATAATTAACAAATAAATGCCGATAAAACAACCCATTCTG
>PQWD01008005.1:23018-120565 GCA_019425675.1 Leucinodes orbonalis
GCAGTCAGTAAAATGCTCACCTGTCTTTGAAGTATATGATACAGAATTAATTATGTTTCTATTTTATTCACGTTTTTATAGCGATAACTCGTTAAAAGAAACTACCATAACAAACAATATTTTTCATCATAGACTTTGCTGCGCGAAATAAGTTGATAGTTTTGACGTAAATGAATTAAAAAACAAATCCCGACTTGCGTAGTTTCAAAAGCTCGCCGGCGCTGCCGATAGCGGAACTGGTCGCTAAATGAAATGTCCGATGTTGATATATTGCCTGCGACTCGCACGGAGAGACCAATTAATATTGTATATTGTTTCGATACTGATAAAAAATAGTTATATTTTTTAACATTTATCACAATTAATGGGAAAAATAGGTTTCAGCGTGTTTGTTTTCTATAGTTTAGAGTATTTGCGAATGGTGGTTCATATGCATTTATAACTGTGACAGTCTCAAATGATACTGTATGATTCTGTTTTGTTTTGCCTGGGATTCTTTTAAAGTCCGGTTTGAAGTTTGAGTTGAAGTTCGTGTATAAAAAATCACTAAGTTACATGGATTGAGAATTTCATCTTTTAACAAGTTGTTGGAAGAGACTATCTGGAGATCGTGATCTGCGGGATTGGAAAACCCTGTGCCTGTGATTTTGATACCCTTATAAGGCAAATATTTGTATTAACTAATTCGAGTGTTTAATTTGAAGTTACCGAATACCACCCAGCCCAAATGAATCCTCCTATTAGTTTCTCTCTCGAAGTTATCCCAGCTACGTTAACTGACGACCCGTGTCGTGTAATGGTTAAGAGGTCGGCAACTACACTTAGGGTTCTGGGTTTGATACCCGAACAATACCAAAATTTTTGGGCATGCATATGTTTGTATTGGTCAGGTGTTTCAATGTATATATTTTGTATGTATTTACAAATAAATATATATGAAAGTATGCTTATCCGTTTGTTCTAAATTGGTTACATGGCGCCATGTGAATGTCTCTGGATATTTTTTTACATTTACATTTTGGGCAAAAGCGAACAAATTAATCATTGTAATGAAGAGCCCTCGGAAATTCTATAACTCATAATTCGTTGAATGCGAAAAGTAGCAATAAATTAATTGAAGTCATGATGGCGTAATCAAATACTCTTTCCGCTTACACGAGTACATTCAATAATCCACCTTATTTATATCGCGATATGAGTTGTAATCGTGGAGCACTTGGGTGTGGCACATCAATGTTTTTGCGAACGCGGTTGTTGGTTCTTATTCTGAATGTGTTTGAGTGCATTTTGGCGTTATGCACGCGGAGGTGTTTCTTGCGTTGATTTTAATAAATACGTGGGAAGACGTGCAGTGAAAGTTTTCCCGCTCGCGGAAAAACCGCACGTTTGATGTTTGGTACAAGTTAACTACGTATTTTAATATATGTATATGTGTTTAGTTTTTAACTCCCTCCGTGGTCTAGTGCAGTGGCGTGCACAGAGATTATGAGTAGGGTATGCAAAGTGAGTGACATTGATCGCAAAAACAATAATTAATTTATATTTTTGTCAAATTGAGTGCTGTTGATGACAGCTATTGCTTATGATTTCAAATCTGTAGAGGAAAATGGGCGAATAAGTGGGAATCGTTTAAATTGTTGTCGATTTTCCTGGTTGTCTGGACGCGAAGGGTATGCACTGCTTTTTTTTTCTTTATTATATTTAAGGAGGATTTTTTCTATGCATAGAAAATGCCACCCTCATAGACATAGACAATCTTACATACACACTTTTTACATAGTTAAGAGGTCCTACGACTTAAACAAATGTTTACAATTTTGTATATATTTTGGCTGGCGTTGACGTTGGTGTAGCCAGTATACTGTTACATAAGCCAAGTTCACTGTTAAACCTCACACTCGACAAAAACCGGCTTCTCTCAGCCTCTATCCATTCCATTAGAATAAGGTACACGTCCTCAATGGTGTTGCAGCTAAGACAGTTGGGAGTTCAATTTTTTTTCATTAGAAAACCAAAGCTTTTTAATGGAATGTGTCCGGACCGAGTCTAAAAGTTGAATGTACTGCTTATTTGCATATATAGAGAATAATAACTGTTTATCAGTTGTTGGTCTCCATCCATGCCGCTCTGTCATGGTCAGGCATATCACTTACCACCAGGTGAGTGAACTGACCGTCTCGTTCACTTTATGTCATACAGATACCTAGAGCGCCCACTTCCAAAAACACAAGTGTATTTTCGCAACAATGGCGGAGGACACCCGCTAACTCTGGTACTTTGCACACTAGATTTCTCCAACTCGTGCGTTGGTGTGTGAATCATTTTTTGTTGCACATTACGTAGTAGATTGCAACCAGGTAGTTATACAGATATTATTAAACCCATCAAGGTTTTATCCAGACTGTCATTTGAGGTTAAGCTATCATCTTACCTGCTAAGCAGTCTTAGTTCCAATAGTTTCATTTCTATATAGTAATATTAAAAACGTCTTTGTTAACTTCTTGTTGCTGTTCGTTACTAGAGAATGATGTGTATGCCTGTAATTGGTGCATGTACTAGAACATTTATAATAAATAAATAAATAAAATGTTTATTTCTTTCACATAAAAGGTTAACAAAATAGGTGTTGACCTCCTCCATTAGGTACTTTAGTACCTGTGACAGAAGAAGCCACTCTTCCTTAGATAAGCGATTAAAACTAGATTCCTTATACTGATTCATATTTATACACATCCAGATACATTAAATAAAATATTTGTGATTTTATTAGTTAAGTATATGTACTGTTGGCATACCTATAAATAAATGAATCTTCTCATCAAAGTATGATACATTTTTCATGTGGATCCGAAAGATAGGAATATATTTTTTTATAACTTTGAAATATGCATGAATATGCATGCTGCGTATATTTGTTATCGGTTGTGATATTAGTAACACAAAATCTAAGCTAAGATTTCTTTGCAGTGAAATATTGTAAGCTTACAAGGCAAACAAATAGAGAATTGTAAATAATTTTATTCGCTCATGTTGTCGGAAAACAATTTTCACATATCGCATTGCAAAAGAGCGTTCGGGGATTTGTGAGGCTTTTGCCTGAATAAATAGGCCGATGCAACACTTATTATTTGGACAGTTGAAATTATAAATCAATCTTGTTTTAATTGAGTTTTATACTGAAATGGATTTGATACTTTGTTTTTCGGTTTTGCACGTAATTCTTTATATGTAAAGTGTCAGTGATTTTTCACCATCGGCAATCGATAATGACCTTCTGCAGGGCAAAAGCCTACTCCAATAACTTAACCAATGGTGATATGCACATACAAACAGATATTTTCATCAAACAAATGTTTGTATTGCACGGGGATCCAACCCGGATCCCTCTGCTATTCACAAAGATGGTCGTTAAATAAAAAATATATCCACTGACATTCACACAACGCTACCTAGCCCCAAGTTAGCGTGAGGCTCGTATTACGGGTACTAAACAACTGATATGCATACTTTCATACATTTTTTTTGTAAACACATACATATTTTACATATAAAACACCCAGACTAATACAAACAGACATGTTTATGAACACAAACGTTTTTGTTTCCCGGGGATCGAACCCGGAATCCTTGGTGTAGTTGCCGAAGTTTCGACCATTACACCAACTGGGTCGGGTAAATAGATTTATACTAACCCTCCTTTGGTCTATGCACTAGTTATTTTTCACTTTGATTCATCGCCCGCAACTCTGAACATGAAGTTTTGTTTACTATTCTCTAAGAAACGGTTAATTTACGACGCCCGAGTGAAGCGTGATCTGAATTAATTACTGTTTGCTAATGGGCTCCCGGGAACTGGAAGCCTTTGGAAGTAGGAAGAATAAAAAACAGTATGAGCGTCTTGGTTCGTAGTGTCCTTTACTATTTATGCACACATAAACATAGTTAATAAACTGTATCAATTGAAGCAAAAGTACAAAGGTACTGCATATTCCAAATGGAAATTCTTCCAACAGTCCTAAATAAGGAAAATTTCTATCTGTAGAATACAGATAAATTGTGCATCCATGTATAAGTGTACTATGATTTCTTTAACGAAAATAACACATTTATTTTAGAGTAAAGATATAACTAAGCGAATAAATGGGAATCATTTAATATGTTCAATATCACCAACATATTATGTTGGTGATATACTTACTGGATTGTCTGAATGCACAGGGTATTACTTTTGTTTCTAAAAATTGCAAGAAGGAGAGGGGTCTCCTAACACAGGTATTACACTTAAAAGGAGACTCCAGCCATTGTAATGTAATTCTGTATAAGATACTAATAAATGATTTTTCTGTTTCATTTTTAATTTTCAGGGTATGCACTGATTTATTTGCATATATGGAGTGCACGCCGCTGGTCTTGGGTTCGGATCCCGCGGTTTAAAGTTATTTTGTGCGATTTTTCCCCATTTGATTATGACATTGCAGGCTGCACCATCTGATTGTCCGAAAAGAACGGATTTTTTTAATGTTACAAAGTGAACAAGACGGTCAGGACGTTCTCCTTATGGCAAGTGATACGCCTAACCATGACAGAGCGGCATTAAAGTAGACCAACAATTAGTGAACAGTTATTATTCTCCATCAGTGCCCCGCACTGCGCTCGTCATCCGAGACAACAGATGTTAGGTCTCTTATACCCGGTAATTTCACTAGCTACAGTGCCCTAGTCTCGAAACACAAAAGCGCATAGCACTCTTATTTGACGGGACGATATCTGGCACTGCGGTGGTACCTATCTAGACGACTCAGTATCGAGTCTACCAACAAGTGCAATTGGATTCCGTGTTTCGGAGGGCACGTTAAGCTGTCTTAAGTTATAGCGTAGCTGTTATGGTAGAGGAAATATATTGAAGTATAATTTTTAACGTCGGTCTTTTTCAACTCGAAATATCGATACTTCAGCTTTCTTTCAATATGACGAATGAGATCAAAAGGTTTCATTTTTATCAAAGCCTCGGCCGAAGTCTCAGTGAATCAAATGTCCAGTGATGTATCTCATTGCGACGGTATCTCGGTATAACAGCCTTCTCTAAGGAGCTTAACATCGTACCTTGTTAAGGGTTGCCCCTTTAAAGATGACAGTTTTTTATTTTTTTTATTTTTTTTTATTTTTAATTGTTACCTGTTGTAATATTGTGATGCGATGGTTAATAGTAATAAAGAAATCTTTCTTTCTTTTTACCGATGAATTATTTATATTACTTACCGCCGTGCGCACTGACTGACCCGTAAACTGAATGAAATAAAAATATTTTTTTTTAAATAAAATGCAGTTATTATTATATCTATTTTTCCTCGAATTTAATTTAAAACCTATCGGGATGTAATCCAAAATTTGTATTTTATTAATATTGTATGAGTGATAATTGTGTAATTTTTCATTTTGTTTTTTATTTGGTGAATTGATGAATTTGTATGGGTGTAACTTACCTGAAATAAAGATTATTATTATTTTGTGTAAGTACTTTGTCTGCCCGTCATTTTTTGGGATAAAATTACGTATTGTAATGACCGGAAATGTATTATTAATGTCTTTTATACACATTGTATAAAACCAATTTTACGGATTTAATCATGTCAAATTTTAATTTCTATTTTACTTGCGTTTCAGTGATAATGCAGTTTACATAATGAAATTTTTAAATTTGACATGGTTTGTCTAAAGCTCTCAAGAAGATATTATTTCAATGCTAAAATATACTTTTTATATAAATTTTGAATCTTAGATACAAAACACACACACAAACACTTCTAATAACAAATTGTAATTTTGAGGAGGAGCCTGTCTCTCGTAACACGGGGTTACCTTATACGAGAGCAGTTCAAACAGATAAAACTTGTATGTGTTTTTTGGAATAAATTTTTTTTTAGATAAATATTTATTATTACTACTACACCACTACGAGGTAGATGAACAATCTCACTCAAAAAGTGTCCGTGGAAAAATTATGGCCATCCGTCAGTTGAACAAGATTTTGATTCATAATCACGTTGCTCGCTACATGTCTTATTGAGATTGTAGTGTGTTCGTGCTTTTGTTTTTGTACCCTTTTAATGACGCTTTCATCATCAACATCATCAGCTCATTAAACGTCCACCGAGGGCACGAGCCTACCTGTATAGGGTGATTAGGCCTTAGTCGTCCACGCGGGCCAGTGCGGATTGGATGACTTCACACACACCTCGAATCTCTTCGTAGGCATGCATGAAGGTTTCCTCACGATGTTTTCCTTCACCGTAAGAGCGTCGGATAACGTACAATATTTTCGAAAATTCGAAAACACATTGGTACGTGTCGGATTTGAACCTCAGGCCCTCCCGGTAGGAAGGTGACAGTTAACACCATTGAGCCACCGACGCTTTAAGACACAATTTTAATGAATAATTTTATATCACAAATATAACATGTGTCCAAACGACTCAGACATTTTTTGGTTGCTATTCTTCGTAATGTAGGCAGGCATGATGACTGGGTCTGAAATCGTAAAACTATTTCATATTATCCATAATCTGGGTTAAATATAACGATGTGCTTACTCTCAGCTCGAAAACTTATGTTATATGAATTTTATTAGTCTTCTTAGTTAGATGGGCAAGTCCATTTTTAAAGTACATTAATTGTCAAAAATTTGTTTACAAAAGGATAACACATACAATTTAAAGCAACTTTTGCTATGAAACCGTTTTAGTAAACGCAGCATTTAATATAGTTGTAGTACAAAATTCACAAACTATGCGTACTAATTACTGATGCGTGACGTCATAACTAGGTAGCCATTTGTATGAAGCGTTTTTGGGAAGTCCATTAATGTGTTTTTAGAATTGGAAAATCTCTGTGAGTTTTAATGTTAACGGAGTAATTTTTTTACCAATGTTTTAATGTATTATGCGGTCCATCGATATAATAACAGAAAAAAAAATTGTCATCATCCCTATTGTGCATCTAGTTATTTTTCATCTAATGTTTAAACTTATAATTTTTATCTGGTACTTGGATCTCCGCTCCAGTGCCAACCCTAAGTCAGGTGTGATAAACACTCCCGTTGACGCGACGGCAGTAAATTTTTCATCCCCCGCGCCTTTAGATAAGGGGCGGGAAGAGCCGGGTAACTACTCGGGGTGCTTATGATTCGTAAGATGTGTACACTTTTGCTCTTAACGGTATGGGTTGATATCTTTGGTTATCGTTTGGTAGTTGGATGGGTTATCATCAGCAGCTCATTAAACGTCCCCAGCGAGGGGCACGAGCCTACCCGTTAAGATGTATTATGGCGTAGTCGTCCACGCGGGCTTAGCGTTTTCCGGATAATTTCGATTTTTCCGGATTGGCCGAATTCACGTATAACCTTTTAATCTCTTCGTAAGTTTCCTCAAGATGTTTTCCTTCATAGTAAGAGCGTCGGATAACGTACTTATAATTTCGGAAAATCGAACAGACATTAGTAGGTGGCGGGATCTGAACCTGTACCCTCCAGATCCGAAGGTAAAAGTCCACATTAAAATAGGTAAAAATGTGTATATAATAAAATAAATATAACGAACCTATCAGATTGCAGATCTTCTTTACGTCTATTTCTCTGTAGGTAATAGTTTTTTCAGATATATTTAACGACGAAACTTTCTTTACCAACTACTAATAAAATGTGAATTCATCGTGGAATCCCATCTTTATTCGGTCTAAAAAATTCTTCCCAACTTTAACACCTACACTTCCCCCCTCAGATTAAAAGAGGTACTTCTACCTGCTGGAAATGTAAACACTCATTAAATTTATCACCTCGAAGGAGGTTTTAACGAATGCTGCGGTAAGAACTTATTTTACCTAATTAACAAAACAATTGTTTTTGTTTCAGGTAAGTTGTTTACGACTGATTACTGTCACTGCGGCATGGTGTCTCGAAAGGGTGGATTATTGTAAGTCATTGTTTCGTTTGTTTTCATTTGGTTCATAACAATGATGTAGAAAAGTATAGATTCGTGATATGCTCACAAACAATCGAAAAAAGTGTTCCGAATGCATCGACAGCACACATACAGATATTTCGAATGAGCGTACATTCACCTAAACAAAAGCCTACAAGTAGGCAAGATGCGATTGGGATTTTTTGTGATCTGTCAAAAGCATTTGACTGCGTCGATCATGAGACCTTACTTATCAAGTTAAGACATTACGGTGTATCAGATTGTTCAGTAAAATACTTAAGATCTTATTTGACGGGCAGAACTCAAAAGGTTGTTGTAAACGGTTCTAGCTCTTCTGGTGGCCCACTACGCATGGGCGTGCCTCAGGGTTCTGTATTGGGTCCTTTACTGTTTCTTTTATACATAAATGACCTTCCTTCCCATTGTCATAAACTTTCTGACATAGTACTATTTGCAGATGATACATCATTGCTTTTTAACGTTAATAGAAAAAAAGAAACATTTGACGATGTAAATGGTGCTATCTCACAAGTAATGCATTGGTTTACAGTTAATAATTTATTGCTTAACACTAAAAAAACTAATTGTATAAAATTCTCATTACCTAATGTGAGGCAGGTCATCACCAGTATTAATTTGAATGACGAATGCTTAAAAATTGTTGATAGTACAGTATTTCTAGGAATTACTATAGATTCAAAACTCCAGTGGGGACCTCATATTGAAGCTTTGGCAGGTAGACTTAGCTCAGCAGCGTATGCAGTTAGGAAAATAAGGCTCTTAACCGATATTGATACAGCAAGATTGGTTTATTTTAGTTATTTTCATAGTATAATGTCATATGGTCTTCTGTTGTGGGGCTCAGCTGCTGATATTAACACTATATTTGTACTTCAAAAAAGAGCCATCCGAGCCATTTATAACCTTAGACCACGTGATTCACTTCGGGAAGTATTTAAAAAAATCGATATTTTAACAGTAGCGTCTCAATACATTTACCATAATCTAGTTTATGTCCACAAAAATCTTCATTTGTTTGAAAAAAATTGTGACGTACATAACTTTAATACTAGGAACAAAAACAAACTTGCTGTCCCAAATCTTAGACTAAGTAAAGTAGGAAAATCATTTGTTGGAAGAGGCATAACATTCTTTAATAAAATACCACAAAATCTTGCCGAATTGCCTTTTCACCAGTTTAAATTAAAGATTAAAAAAACCCTCATGAAAAAAGGTTACTATACAATAGAAGAATATTTATCGGATAAAGATGTGTGGTCTTGCACTTAGTGTTCCAGTTACAAAATCTTTGTAATAAATTATTGTAAATCTATGTGTAGGTAAATGACAAAACTGTAACCACTGATATAAAAAGATTAAAAGAGTAACTCGAGTTTCTTGCCGGCTCTTCTCGAAGATCCTACTTATTCCGAACCGGTGGTAGAGTCACAAAAAATATCATAATAATAACAATTAACGATTCAAAAGTATCTGTAACAGATTTATTTGAATAAAGATTTTTTTCTTTCTTTCTTTCTTACATTTGTATTCGCTTTGGTGCTTCGTTTTTGAGGCACGGGTGGCGTATCTTCCTTTATATATACAGAATATCATTGGTTTATAATTGCAGTAATGAGGTTCTTGGGGTCGACTCTTGTTGGATCTTTAACGAAGATAATAAGTATCTACGTACAAAAGCTTGTATTCCGGAACGGTTTGTTGACTTTAACGATATAGTGTACCACGTACCATCAGTTATAAATAGGTATTTAAAAATAAAAAAATCTTATTTTGACCGCCATAGATGCCTTAAGGCGCCAGACACAATAGATCTATTGCGTCTGGTGCATTGAATTTAAAAAAAAATATTCACAGACACTCACACAGTGCCATCTAGCCGCATTTTAGGCGAGGAGCTTGTACAACTGATAAATATATTTTTTTGTCAATTCATACAGATTATACTTGTAAACACGCAGACCATTACAAACATTCATGTTCAAGCGCACACATTTTTGTAATGCCCGGAAATATAACTCGAAATCCTTTGTTGTAGTAGCCGATATCTCGATCATTACACCACATTGGTCATTAATTTACTTCATACATTCTACCCATATATGTATATTATCATGATCACTGTAGCCAAATATGTCAACTGCTGAACGAAAGTTTTCCCTAATGAATTCCATGATGAACGCGATTCTTTGAAGTCGAAATCTATCAGCTACCCAACCGAAATAATGTAACATGCCTTTACTGTACATAATATAGTATAGGTACCGAAAGTAAATATATAGTCGTGAACAAAAAACAGCAATAGGAATTGTAATATAAACAGTGTTAGCAATT
Organism: Leucinodes orbonalis; assembly: GCA_019425675.1. Taxonomy (NCBI): domain Eukaryota; kingdom Metazoa; phylum Arthropoda; class Insecta; order Lepidoptera; family Crambidae; genus Leucinodes; species Leucinodes orbonalis. The sequence continues at coordinate 33,347 of PQWD01008005.1, forward strand.
AATGTAATAGCTTTCATCAATATGAAAAACTAAAAGATATTAATCGTGCACATTGTTTCCTATTTTCGCATTTCTGGTGTTTGGTACAAGTGATGAAAGCAAGCGTGCTGAATTATTTTGTCGCTTAAGTTTGTATGGTGTTGTGGATGAAATACTTTCGCTTCTCTTTTCAATCGCAGTGTACTTCTGGACATACGTCTATCCGTTTTACTGTCACTTTCACCCGTTGATCGCTGGGAATCCAGCCACAGTGGAAAATCTGTTGTTTGTGACGATTAAGGCGTCCCTGGCGGTCAAATAGTTAAAAACATTAAATTGAGCTTTGAAAAGCAGCAGGTGGAATATATATATGTAGGTAGGTAAGTATCCGTCGTGGGCGTCGTGGCTTAGCATCACACACATCACAGCTTTGGCATCAATAATACATCACTTGTGATGTATCGTTGATGTTTGACCATGTTTTCTTGCATTGTGCGCTATTATATTAATTTTCTTACCCCTTTAACTGCCGCAATAGCAAAAATTTAACAGATTTTTTATTGTGTGTGAAATCCCGGCGGTTAATAGGTTAAAAGTTAAAAAAGATTACCTATTTGATGTACGTTTAGATATGAATTCAAAATTTATTTCTTATTACTTTAACATATTATACATGACCTTATTTTAACCATTTTAACGTAAAATATTTATATAAAAACATAAATTTGTATTTATTTCATTAAGTGTATTATTTATCTGATAGATACTATTACGGCGTTGGCGCAGGCGGTTGCGTTCTCTTTTGCACCCGGTGCTCACGAAAGATCAGTGTCGCGGTGCTTACCTAAGGTCCTCGACATAAAGCTGAGTGAGCACCTTTCAGTGTCCTTACTGTGATTTAGACTTAAGATGTATAACTTTGTATGTGTTTGGCACTGAATAAATGATTTTATTATTATATTTTTTTTTAAGAGTCCTATTTTTTCGAGCAACAAGTGTTACACTTGCACCACACACAAGCGCGCGCCACCACAATACGTCCGAGCGCGCGTTGCGTCAAACAAAGCCTGCAATCCGGGTAATGGCGCGAGCTGATAAGCGCCGTGCGCTCTTTAGCTCGACGCTGATTGGATGTGATGACGGTGAGGTGCTTGGAAACAGAGGCTCTTTATTTCATATGCTCATATCTGTATTTGTGATTTCACCTTATCTTCAATCTATCACAGTCCAGGTATAGGTATCTACCAATTTTAGCTAGCCTTCATTAGTGACCTTTCTCAAGTCTACGGTCTATCGGGCCGGAGAGCGATTTATGCTACGTTCGTCTAGACGCAGTCTTATGTAAATATTTTGTCTGCCTATTTTAGCTAGGCACGAGTCTTCTGCTTTTAGCGTCCAACAGTGACCTTTGATAACTCGTCGCTTCTATCATCAATCAAACGCTCTGAAAATATTCTTCACTCTAGAATTCATGTGGTCAAACAATTCGATGTCATTGAACAGGACTGAGTAGTTGCCATAATGCTTTGCGACGAGCTATGTTTGTAACCCTTATGAGAAAACACAAGGGTCTTATTTATTATCGTATATGGATGAATTTTCATGGCTAAACAGTTTTAACCGACTTCAAAAAAGGAGGGTTACTCAATTCGACGGATATCTTTGTCGTATATTCAGAACCGATTTGACTATTGTTTTTTTTTATGTTAAAGACATGATTTATATTTACTCCATAAGTGACCTCTTACAAAACCTATTTAATAGATTCCATGTCAAATGCTTTTACACAAATATAAATTACAATAATTTGACCATTATTTAACCATTAATAATCAATATTTTCAAGCAAAACAGCAAACCAAAGTACTTACTGCACTCTGTTATGTTTACGAAGCACTTGCTCTGGGCTACTATTGATACAAATGAGTTTTAATATATTTAGTGGCATTATGTTATCATAAGCCGATAATGGAAATGATAAGGTATGGTAGCTCACTAATATTACGCGCTTATCTGACGACAGGTTCAATATTTTATCAATCGTTCTATCATATGAACCCACCCAACTAATACGCGAGAAACCGAGGTAATCCTGTACATGATTATTTTGTTAATTATAGAGGAAATTGGAACACGCCATATTCGTGGGTCAATTTATTCAAAGCTTTTATCTTTATTTTGTCAGAAAAATAATTATTTGCTTGATGCCATACGTGAAGGCCGTGCAACTCGTAAATAGTATTTATCTTATCAGCTGAGCGTTGATACTGATAACTCAGTTGTGGAATAACAGCCGAGCGGGCAGCACGCTATGGATTTCACCGGGAAAGTGGTGATCGTGACCGGCGCCAGTTCCGGTGTTGGAGCCACCACGGCGAAACTGTTCGCGTCTCTGAATGCGACACTAACCCTCGTGGGCAGAAACCGGCAGAGGCTGCAAGATGTCGCCGACTTCTGTCACTCCGCTAAAGGAATACAACCGCTGCCCGTGAAATTGGATCTCACCCACGACGGCAGCTGCGAAGAAGTCGTCAGAAGAACAGTGGAAACTTTCGGCAGATTGGATGTACTCGTGAACTGCGCTGGCAACATGGCTATGAGCTCGTTGTTCGATGATACGACCGACGCTTTCGATGATATATTCAAGATAAATCTCCGAGTGCCGTATAAACTGACACACAGCGCGCTACCGCACTTGGTGAAGACCAAAGGCAATGTGGTCATATTGCGAGCGGCAATGTTCGACATGGTGAAGGTTGGGTTCATAAATTTCTCCATAATGAACTCGGCACTGGAAAGGTTCACGAAAGAGGCGGCCGCCGAAGCTGTGATCTCGGGTGTTCGCATCAACGCGGTCAGCATTGGATTGGCGAAGACCAACTTGCTGGAGAATCTCAACTTTGACGAGCTGGAGAGGCAGCTTGTTTTCAACACGATCGAGAGGAAGCATAGGGTTAAGATTTTGCAACCGGAAGAAGTGGCCAGAATGATAATATTTGTCGCGAGCGGTGTATGTCCCAGTATAAATGGTGCTAATATATATGTGGATGGTGCTTCAAGGTTTAAGTGATGGAGAGTAGACGAGATGTTTTGACTGGACCGAAAATAGTTAGTGCCTGGCTAACGTAACGTTCTTAGGAGATTTTTTACTAGGATTAACAGACCTATGTGTTGCTTTGAAGAGCCAATGGACAGTTAAAATTTGTTTTTAACATTGTTTTTATTTTTTACTTTTTATATCCTGGATAGAGGGAGATCATAACATTGATTTTTTTTTAATTTACTAGAAATTGTTGCCAGGGCCTTATGTTCGAGCGATATGACTAACAAATAAGGATAAGTTTAGTAAACAGACGCTTTGCTGTACGATTTAGTTTGTTTTCTGTCGATTCCTATCTGCTAACCGCCACCTTAGCCAGGTCATTGCTCCATCTGGTCAAGGGTCTGCCTATGCTTTTTTGCCGTTAAGTGAAATGAAGTCACTTAACGATATTAACATTACATTATCATGTTAGACTTTGACTGTTAGTTAATATTCGCTATTGTCTTGTCACGGGCGATAAACAAAATTGTTTATTTGCAATATGGCTCAGTCAAAACATACTTCATCCGTGTTTATGTCACCGATAATTGTATTTACTTAACCATTGGGGTTAATTTCTGTTCAACAGATTGCCATTAGGAGCTTGTTGCGTATAGTTAGGTCGTTGATGAAATTTAAGGACTTTTATGTCTTCCCTTTCGTAGTAACGGTACGTCATCTTTATTTTAATTCATTGATGGTTTTTTTCTTTTTGTGAGATATACAAACTTATGTAACAACCAATTATGATGGATACCTGGATTTTATTGAGCTAGTGTTGCCGATCGATAGTCGATTATCGATAGTTGGGCAAAAGCAATAGAATCGGTCAGCCTATCGATAATCGATATTTCACTTACCACTGGTGAGCGCACTGACCGTTTCGTTCACTTATGAAAACAAATGAGAACTTACATATTTTATATTGTATTTACAAATTATTTCTAATCTTTGACTTGTTCTAATTTAGTTGATGTAATCTTTTATCTATTGTATAATTTGATTTCAATTTGTTATTAACTGAATTTAATAATGTACGGACTGTTTGAAATAATATTATAGTACGTATAATTTCTTGTATTATGTTAAATTGCGACACCCTATCAGGGTCTATATGTTTACAATCTAACAAAGTAACACCTTACGGAATACATATGTAATGCTATACAAATAAATATGTGAACGAATAACATTTTTTTTTGGGCAGGTGTTCGCCTTTCAGTGGGCTGATATAGACTATTCGAATGATTGATTGAATAGTTAACTGTTTCATTCGATTAATTTTTTCAACTGACTATATATGTACACTGTTGACTAATAGTATTCTAACAAATATTGACATGCTCATAGCTCGTTAACAGAGTCCAGCTGTGGCATATCATGGTTTATTGTTGGCATCACGGTTGCGTGTTCACAATCGCTCGGAAACGGAAATAGTCGAGAATCGATATGCGGACTCGTCGATCGGTGATGTGACTGGTTGGTATTGAATAAACGTATATCGGCAAGCGTAGCGTAGGACGCCCTCCGGCCTGATGGACCGACGACTTGCGAAAGGTCGCTGGTGGAGGCTGGATGAGGAAAGCGGAGCACTGGGATATCTGGCGCAAAATTGGGAAGACCTATGTCTGCGATAGGTTGAATAGCAAACGTATGAGAGGAGACGTTGGCATACGTTTTTGGTATAAAGAAAAAAAATGCGATAAATGTTGAATTTTGCGTTGTAATTTGTCAATGCCTTCAGTGTCGACTACCTGCAGTGTAAAAAGCTCTGCAGTTAAAGGCTGATGATATTTTTTATTTTGAGCGTCGCTCGCTCTTTGCCTTCCGATCTGGAGGATGCAGGTTAAAATCCCGCCCCGTACCAATGTCATCTTGAATTTCCGATATTATATTTACGTTTATCCGACGATCTTTCGGTAAAGAAAAAAATCGTGAGGAAACCTGTGTACGCTTGCGAAGAGATTCAGAGGTGGTGCCTGCAGTTTACAGGTAGGCTCGTGTCCCTCGGTGGGGACATGAAATGAGGTGATGATGAATGATTTATCTGAAAGGATCCTCGCTATCTTATTTCATTAAAGAACTCCCGCTTGCCAAATAAAAGTAAAAGCGTCGAAAGAATGTCTTTTCGGACAATTTTAGTGTGAGATAAACGAGTAAGCTACAAGTAATGTTTTCTTTGTTTCGACATTAATTTTGACTTGTAGGTACCGTAAGTCTATAGTTCATTAAGAGCGCACGTTCCTTCGGGACATCTGTATTAAATTTAACAACCGGAGTTACAAAGTTATGGTTTACATCTTCAGTTTTGATTGTGGTGACCACGTTTTCCTATTTCGAAGGATATAGGTACTTTTATTATATTGATATCAGAGACAAAATGCGTCCTACCCAACATTAGACTGGACAAGCCGCCAAGTTTATAGGCAGTCCCAGTGTCGCAATTTCTTTTAGGTTCTTACCTGTGAAAAGTTATTATATTTCTTGGAAAATTCACTGATTCATTGCGATGATGGCATGTTACAATTGCACAGGATGGCATTTTGAGAAAAAAAAAACGGTAATTTCTTCTAATATTCGTGCGTCTTGAATAGTCTCTCAGAGCGTAAACTGGTAGCCAGTGTATGCTCGTTGAGCTTACAGTTGTCGCACTTTAAACGCGGCTTGCCCCCATCTCCTGTATTGGGAAATCTGTGGTCTTACCTATACTAACACGCAGCTGAGTCATGAACATTGCGGGATTGGTTCACAAGTTCAAAATCAACGGGTAATCGAGGGAACTTATCACTACACTAAGTTAAAGAAGAAGCTGGATTATATATTGATTGATTGATTTTGGTCACCATCAAACTAACGCGCTATCCGCTTCGCTATCAATCTCATTTATGAAACTTCAGCCAAGGGTCTGTTGAAGCGATGGCGTGCACTCCATATATGCAAATCAGCAGTGCATACCCTTTGCGTCCAGACAACCAGGAAAATCGACTCATATTATATGATTCCCTTATTCGCCCATTTTTTAAACATTGAAACCATAGACAATCTGCTGTTATTAACAGCACGTAATTTAACAAAAATGTGAATTATTTATTGTTTTTGCAATAAGTGCCACTCACTTTGCATACCCTACTCTGTGCACGCCACTGTTTTGAACTATCTCCAGGAGACGTCTAACAATTGATTTTCTATTATGTCTAGATGTGGTACATTTAAGTGGATAGTTCGTTTTTATTATGTACATATTATTTGACTTATTTTTGGAAATCGTTTATTTTATGGCAAAGAAATATCTGTCTAGAAATTTAAAAAGCGGTCCTCATCATCATCATCATCAGCTCATTAAACGTCCCCACCGAGGGGCTCCAGCCTACCCGTATAGGGTGATTAGGCCTTAGTCGTCCACGCGGGCCCAGTGCGGATTGGACGACTTCACACACAACCTTCGAATCTCTTCGCAGGTGTGCATGAAGGTTTCCTCACGATGTTAAAAAGCAGTCTTCACTATGAATTATTCGCTATTTCAATTTGCATTGTATGGCCACCCCAAAAGGATAAATTTCAAAGGGCTGCCCAATTAGAGTAGTGGAGGTAGATAAATACACCTCATCCCCTTTATAAGGCGGTACGTGAGGTGCCTGTAATGAGGTCAATTTGGTTCCTCTTGCTTAGTTTATAATGTAGGCTGAAATCATTTTGTAAGGTAGATTTGAGATTGTAAATGATTTTGATAAACTTTTACTGTTATTCGTTTATTATTGGTATTAATTCGGGAAAGGCTTTTCACAAGATTGTGAATATATGGGCGTATTTCGCTACTTGATACTTATTGTCATCGGCCTTCCCGCACAGCATTGCTATGGGCAGATGGGGCCGTAACTTACCACGCTTGTTAATGATTATTTGTACAAGTATCTACAGTGATGGGTACTGGAGTGGAGACCGCGTCTTGGCAAGCGTAGCGTAGGACGCCCTCCGGCCCGATGGACGACCACTTGCGGGCGATCGCTGGTGGAGGCTGGATGAGAAAAGCGGAGGACCGGGATATCTGGCGCAAAATGGGGGAGACCTATGTCCAGCAGTGGACTGCGATAGGTTGAAGAGAGAGAGAGAAAGATAGACTAGTACCTACAGCTTTCCAAATTGATGTTGCTCTAGCATAATAACATAGCATGTCTGTTTGTAATGGTCTGGGTGTTTTCTATGTATAATATGTATTTACAAAAAAATGTATATAAGTATATTTATCCGTTGTTTAGTACCCATTATACAGGCTTCACACTTAACTTGGGGCTAGATGGCGCTGTGTGAATGTCAGTGGATATTTATTTATTTTTAAATCTTGCGTCACCATCAGGTGAGTTGTCTGCTTTATTGTCAACTTTCATACGTTTCCAATCAGTGTCACCGTTACTCACGCATAACAACCCGATCTCTATGGAACAGTGAGAACACGGGAATAACGTGTGCCATTTGGCGCCGCTTATGCGTGCTATACACTACTCTCGAAGTTTCTGGCGAAGTAGGTACGAGTCCAGACGAGTGTAGTGAGGTACTTATTGAACGCACTTCGTGCTTCTTGGAGCCTTTTAACTCGATCCAAAAAACGACAACAACTGGAGGTCGCTCAAGGCAAGCAAAGTCGGACGAAGTAAGTCGAAGTGTCTCTGTATACTATCGTATTCGGCCATCCTCGGGCAACTTCGCGAGTAGTGTATAGCGCGCATAACATTTGTTTCCCATCACGAGATCTTCAAAGGCCAATCTTATATTCGAACTATGTCATACGAACTATCAAATACCAATAATTTTGCCGTGCAATTGTGATCGACAAACGACTTTATTACACATGTAATACGCTCTCGTATCCCATAACTCGTGCCGATGTACATGACAAGCTTCTTTTATTGGACTGAAGCCAGGGCCATTATGACTTGAGCCGCGACACGTCGTACGTTTTACGGTTGAACAGTGCGTTTGTGGTGTACAGCGAGTTTGCTGGTATCAAAATAGAGTGGTTATGGTTGTTGTAAAATTCGAATCTCAATATAAAGGTAAAATGCGGCCAAGTTTTATTATTGCACTTTAGTTATTTGTAGGAGATTTTGTGTTGAAAGCTCTTTATGTCGCAGTAGTGGTAGTAGCATTGGTGTCTAAAATATGCAAGGCGAAACATCGAAGTGAAATTTACTGGATACTGTAATATTTGTATGTGTTATATATGTAAAAGCGGGTACTTATAGGTTTGGTGTGCGGCTGCGTCCCCACCGTCTTAGAGATATTAAATTAGTGTGTTCCTAGCTACGCTGTTTGATTGACTTATCCCGATCACAAACTTAACATTGGCGACGAGGCGTTATTCACGCGAAATAAAATGTCTTCGGCAGTACTATTTGTATTTTTGACTACATTTGACCACTTATCCCAAGAATGGGAAAGTTATAAGATGCGGTTGTCACAATGGTTCATTGCAAATGATTTGAACGATTCACTGGACAAATGCAAGATAAAGCGAAGAGCGATTTTGCTGAGCGCATTTTAGGAAGCAACGTACAAGTTAGCTACTAACCTGGCCTTACCGAATAAGTTGGAGGACCTGGATTATGATGTGATTGTGTGTATTCACAATTAATCTACAAACATATGCTGGGTTGATAAGTTAATTTAAGGAAACATAATTTTTAAACTTATGCATTTCTTGCATGCTTTTGTAAAAAAAAAATCGATTTAACTAGTATCCGACTCATTCGTAGCAGTTATTGGGAATCTGTTTTTACGTAAACCTAACAGTGTTTTATGTGTAGCATATTAACATTTATTTTATAATATCTACAATATTATGTTATTTTGACTCGGTGTTGTGTAAACTTAGCACGGTAGCTAACCATTACGTTTCAATTTATTGCGTGTAACTCACAACAATTTTCTGATGTCATGACGCTAACTCATGGGTAAGCGTCTCTGAGGAAAATGAGAACTTGAGTTTTATTTCTTTCTACGTGTTTGTACCATGCTATTTTAAAATTCGAATTGCCTGAGAAAGCTCGCAGGTTGTGTTTGATGCAATAGCTTGGACTGGTAGAAGTCGAATTTATTGAAGTAGGATTGCTTAGCAGTGAAAATCTTGTGACATACATATTGACTTCTATGTACCGGACTTGGCGCTTACCTACCATGCGCCTCATTTCGTACACAATTTATATTATTAGGGTTGTTAATCGCATCGCAATATATTTCGCCGGCGGAGTCGCGACGCGTGTAAAAGTCGTGATAATAATTCGTTTAGATTGTCCTCTTGTCACTATCAGTTAGTTTGGTCCGGGATGAACTTTTGATGTCTGGGTCAATGACCTTTCGGTTGTTATATCATCTCATACTTATGCACTTAGATATTGCAAGTTGTTTAAAAATAATGGGGCTCGACTGACTAGTGCTAAGTGTCTGTAACGTTTTTATCTCCGAGGTAAGGAGCCTTAACTTTTTCAAACTACATACGAATTTCAGTTTAACTTCACTACCTTCATGCAGATCCCTTTGAATGTCAAGAAATCAGATATAATCATCATTATCATTACCGTCCAAAATCGACAAGTAACCTCCTTCTCGAAGTTGTATCTTCTCTCTACCTACTTTGGACTACCTATCTCAGGTACACAAATTCGTATTTAACTAGACAACTCAGTACCGAGTTTATCACCTAGTGCCTTTGGTAGCTACCTACTACACATCGCTACCTACGCAAAAACCTATAAAAATATGTCATTTTCAAAATCAACCTTGATCAACCTAATTCAAATGTTTCATTTCATTGGAATACTATATTTTTTTTAATGTTATAAGTGATGATGCCAGACTATGACAGAGCGGCATTGAAGGAGACCAACAACTGATAGACAGTTATTATCCTCCATCAATGCCGCACTGCGCCCGTCACCCGAGACAACAGATGTTAGGTCTCTTATACCCGGTAATTTCACTAGCTACAGTGCCCTCATCCCGAAACACAAAAGTGCATAACACTCCTGTTTCACGGGATGATATCTGGCATTGCGGTGGTACCTACCTAGACGACTCAGTATCGAATCTACCACTTAGTAAGTGGCAGTAAGTCTGATTAGTTACGTGAATAAAAAATGAGACTTGTATTTCTTGAGTTAATTTATAATTGTTAATTAAGACGAAAATACATAAGGGTGACCAGTATATAACCACCTTGAAGTCGATAATCTCGACGGTACTACGTTGATAATAAACAAGGATCAGTGAGACAATAAACTGCATACGTTGGTGCGAATTCAAAATAAAACGGGCGTGTATAAATAGTGGTTTCAAATGCCAATGCGGTGCAATGTGTCACCTTATTGATGCAGAGACGGGGTCGATGACCGTGGGCAGATTAATGTTCCTCAGTGTTGCCAACCCCGAAACAAAGTTCCTCGTACATAAACAGCTAAAAATCTCGTACTTTGACTTTCGAACCTCGTACATCTAATAAAAACGTTTTTATCATTAAAAACACTATATAAAATAAACATATGCCAGCTTATTACTAAAAAAACATCACTTTGTGATAGAGACGATTAACGCGGAGGACACAATGTTTTTTATTAATGGTGGTTTTCCCGGTTGACATAGTTACAAAAATATACATATACATCATCATATCATAACATATTAAAAAATAGTTACAAGTTACAAAATTGTACGAGGTTAAAATTGTCCTCGTACCTCGTACGGAACACCACAAATCTCGTATTTGTACGTGGAACCTCGTACGTTTGGTAACCCTGATGTTCCTCATACATTTACACATCGCCATCTAGGCGTTTCTCTGGTGTTAGAAGGACGGAGAAATGGATATACTCAATCATTTATTGCCAAACCACAATGTACATTATATATTACATAAAAAGTGAAACCAGTGTTATGGACCCTTTTGGGCACGCAATATAAGGACTAGGAGAGAGGAAATATTTTTAATTTGTAATTTTATTATCTTTTATATAGTTGCATTTATTTTAAATAGCCAATACATTTATTTTATGACTATCAGTAAAATATTCATTAATATCATAATATGTACTTTGCCGGATCCCTTTGTCCACCTTGATGAAAGGCTTCCCCCTGGAGGAGAATTGTCTTGGCAGATCTGGAAGTCTTTAAATAGGCTTCGAACTTTGACAGGTCGGAGTAAGGACAATTTGAACAGATGGGGGTTTTCGGGTGGTCTTGATTAGGACTGTCTTTATGGAGCGGCCCAAACGATGGTTCACCTTATGTCGTGTCGTGCTTGCCCAAACAGCTGCTCTCAGCATGATTTAATACTACTGCTGACAACGCTGTCAGCGTAGAAAGCTTTTGGGCTTCTATAAATGTTTTTGCCATTTTTTTTTATGTTAAGAAGATTCGCAATACAATTTAGAGTTTATGCAATCGTATCTAAATTCTATTTTACATTCGCCTTGACCGTTCACTATTTGTTCAAGTTCATGCGAACTATGAAATTAACGATGTTTTCCATCAGTCAACTGAAACACTGATTCACATAAATAAAACTGGACCATATTGTCTTAAAGAAGAGCATATGACTCGGAAGTTAAATTAGCATCTTATGGCAACAGCATAAAGTACAATATTGCGAAAACAACCGGCGATGCGACAGTCATGAGTCTGGCATCTCCCGGCCGTTCGCTGGGAATAAATATTTGTTTATTCTTAGAATATTTTTTTTCTTCATACAACAGATCTGAACAGCTTAGATTAATGGTTCGTTGAAATATTGCGAAGTTATTAGTGTGAAGTCTGAACACTTTACCGTATGATATTTCTTTATCTTATTTTACTTTAAGATTGTTAGGGGCAGTTTTAATAATAGACTGTATGGAAACTGTATTTCTATATAACATAAATTAATATGCAGGGATTGGGGGTTTTACGTTACTTTTCCTCGGTAGATGCGATGTCTTAAGTTTGTTTCTGTTTTTCAAGATTTCAGAGTATCATGGACTGGACATAGGTCTCCCCATTTAGCACCAGATATCGCGGTCCTCCGCTTTTCTCATCCAGCCTTCTACCAGCGACCTTTCGCAAGTCGGTGGTCCATCGGGCCGGAGGGCGTCCACGCTACGCCTGCCAAGACGCGGATCTATGAAGGGACTTAATTTTTTACAGATATGAATCATATAAACGTTTATTTAGAATAATAGATAGAATAAAGCGCAGATGGCGCTAAGCCCAAAAAAATTATGCAACGAGCCTCAGGCCCAGTATGGGACGTGAATCTCGGCTTAGGGCTAGGTAACTTAGTGTATGAGTACGTTCCGGTATCGCGAATAGGGACTGGTCGAACCTCCAAGGCCCTCGCGTAAGGCCTCCGCCGGCGGGGGAGGGCACGTTCATTTGTCAGGCCTGACTACTTTTTAAGTATGGTAATGGTAAATACGTTCTATGTTTTCCCCGTTATCATAAGTCTCAGCATAAGAGAGGGAATGTTCTGTATGTTTGATGTGTCATCATCATCAGCTCATTAAACGTCCTCACCCAGGGGCACGAGCCTACCCGTAAAGGGTGATTAGGCCTTAGTCGTCCACGCGGCCAGTGCGGATTGGACGACTTCACACACAACCTTCGAATCTCTTCGCAGGCGTGCATGAAGGTTTCCTCACGATGTTTTCCTTCACCGTAAGAGCGTCGGATAACGTACATATATTTTCGAAAATTCGAAAATACATTGGTACGTGTCGGGATTTGAACCTCAGCCCTCTCGATAGGAAGGCGACAGTCCACACCACTGAGCCACCGACGCTCATTTGATGTGTATACAGGCTGATTTTTAAAAATAATCTTTTCGTGGTTCAAAATACATCCTCTAATAATGTGGCAAATCTATTGATTCTAGAACGACACTTAAGTGTTGATCTTTACTTACATATGATTAGAAAGGTATAGCGCTCTATACGATAAACAGCGCCATCCTTTTCTAACTCAATTTAAGTGAAGATCAACGATTGAATCTCGTTCTAGAAAACGGGCCTTAAACTCGTAAAATCACATAAAATACTTGAGCCGGCAAATGGCTATAGCAAGCAATAGAAAACATAATCCATCAATTATATTATTTACCAAAATATGTTTATGCTAAGATAACTGTACGTAATTTATTAAGTAATGTTTTGGTTACCATGTATCACAGTGGTATTAAGATAACGGCCTCACCTGTTCAAAAACAGATAACGGTGTTATAAATTAGTGAAGTTCCAAATGGCGGGTAATTTAACGCGCAAAATGTTACAAGTTAGTATTCCAGTCTGTGAATAAACACTATCTACAATCACCAAGTTGCGTTAAGTAGTACCGTGGGCGTAGGAGAGGGGGTAAGTTTTAAATTTCCGTTTTGTCGTCAGTCGAGCAACAGCGCTCGGCGCGGCCGGACGTGCTCTACAGCGAGGAAATTAAATCAATTGCATGATAATATCTGGTATATCGCTGCCGATTTTATTCTGTTAACATTTAATGCTATTAACGTTGGCGTGTATGGAATTTCGTCATTGTTTTTGGGTAGCTGAAATCTTTTTAGATTACTTTAAAGATTGTTGAAGACCCTCTTTAAAGTAGATTAGTTATTTATGTATAGTAGACTACTGTAAAAAAGTTTTCAAAAGTTATAAAGAAAAGTAATTTTTGTTGGTTACTGATTTAGAAATGTCTATAGAAGGTAGTTGAGGATTCTACGATGTATAGGTATTTGAAATTACTGTAAGGGATAGCATTCAAATAGTGTAATATATAATTATTTGGTCATTTCAAAAGATCTGACAATTTTTTAAATATTGAAATCGTCTTTAATCATCATTCGGATAACAAATGTCTTCACATCCAGTTTCATATGAATCTCACTAACCACAAATATTTTTCGCTATTAGGATCCCGCTACGGCATTTAAATAATCTTGTCATTTCAAATATTCTGCAGCAATTTAACTTCATTGCATCTGCTGCCATTTAATTTAACATTAAACTGGCTGGCATATGCCCGTCCAACATATCTAAATGATACCGGTCAATTGTGGAATCAGACACATCTTGAGATGTCTAAGTACAATATGTCGGTAATATTAGGTGTCCGGTTAGAAGTCGAATCTGATGGATGTTTGTCGGTACTTTTTTTGTTTATGTCATATTTAGTATCAAAAAATAAAATTTATCATCATTGATTACGTACAGATATGTAAGGCTAGTTTACCTTAACATAACCCTACAAAGTTAAAATCCATTTAATCAATTTAGAAGTACAATAAGTACTTATGTTTGGAACATGTACCTACAGTAGGACGTTGAAGTCCGATTTATACAAGTTATATTTGAGCTTAGACTTCTGATGCAAGGTCTCTTATATCAGGTAATATCATTAGCTACAGTGCTCTTAACCTGAAACAGAGAAGTGCATAACACTTATTTCACGAGAATAAATCTAAACTGCGGTGGTACCTACTTAGACAACCCAGTACCGAGTCTACCAACTAGTAAAGTTTTGTGGTAGATTCATAAAACATATAAATATAAATTGACCATTCAAAAGTATTTCTGCTTTAGTTAGACCCTCAGATGAGTTGCACTGCACGACTATGGTCAAGTCTGACATAGGTCAAATTGTCAATTCGTCAAGTTTTCATTGCTACAAATTATGATATTTGCCAAATATTATATTTCTCTCTTCATATTTGATTTCTGTGGTACCATGATGCCCGGACATATTACAAAGTGTCCAATCCAACGATCGGCCTGCCACATTTGATACAACAAAAGACAATAGAGAGTGCAATAGTCTAATTTGAACACCAGCTGCATGTCACCCATCATATACCGGTCGGCTATTAAATTAATATCAAAACGGACGTGACGAATATACGATGACATTTAAATGTACGGCAGTAAATAACAAAGATCATAAGGAGTTCTCGGCTAAAATGCGCCGGCTTTAATGTGGGCTTAAAATGTATTGTCGACGTTATAATGTTAATTTAATACAGCGAGAAAGGTTTGGATGAGGCGTTGTTTTGGTGTAACTTGCGTAGATTGTGGGGTCTAGTGTAGAATGTATGTATGACAGCAAAACGATTTTTATGTCATCAGTGATACGCCTGACCATGACATCTGCAGTGTTGAAGGAAAGTAATAAAAGTAGGTATTAATTATTTTCCACCAACATTGCCCTGCGCCCGTCACTCGAGACGACAGATGTTGGATCACTTATACCCGATAATTTTAGTAGCTACAGTGCCCCCATCCGGAAACATAGAAGTGCAAAACAATTGTATATCACGGCACGATATCTGGCACTGCGGTGGTATGGTACCTTCCTCGAAGACTCAGTACCGAATCTACCACCTAGTAAAACATTCTTCTTCTTCTTCAAGTGCCTCTTCATCCTTAAGGTTGGCCGTCAGCTTTTTGTACTCGATCTTGTCAACCGCTAGTCGGAACAGTTTTTCGACGGAAGCAATGTCGGTCCACTCGAATATATCGCAGCCATGATTAATGAGAACTCATTTTATAACAGCGGACATAATTTCAGTATGCAAGCGGTTATTCCGTCGTGGAATTCTGTGAGAAACACTAAAATTTGTTGAGTTTCCCCGGCTAATCCCCGCTGTGACACAAAACCAGTGTAAACATTTACATTTCCCGTTATCCCGTTAATTATCCCCCGGGGCACCGGTAGTTCATCATGGCGCTTATGATTTGTACGCGTTTTAGTGCGCACCGGGACTCTATACCAGGGTCTCGATTCTACTAATTCACCTGACAGTACGACACTTTTTAGTTACTGTGTCAATATTGGTATTTCGGTACTACTTCAATGTTAATGGTTTAAAATGGTGATTGTATAGTAGAATGTAATGTCTGATGGTGTTAGCAATTAAAATCCTACCATAAAACGGAACGAATAAATAAATAAATATCCACTGATTTTAACACAGCGCCATCTAGCCCCAAGTTAAGCGTGAAGCCTGTATTATGGGTACTAAACAACGGATAAATATACTTATACACATTTTTTTGTAAATACATACATATTATACAAAGGAAACGCCCCGACCATTACAAACAGACATGTTCATGCACACATATGTTTGTACTGCCCGGGTATCGAACCCGGAACCCTTGGTGTTGGAGCTGACCTATCAATCGCAACACCAAATGGGTCTCAAACGAAAAAGTGCCAAATTCTGATATGAGACACAATAACAGTCTTTATCAAAATTTATTATTAGTAGAATTGTGGCCTAGTGATTTGGTAATCATAATTGTTAATCCTATATATTTACACTGAATTACGAGGTTCTTAATTGCTCTTATTACTGCGGTACACGGTAATATATGGTGAGTACGCGGTGTAAATAAGTTGGAGACTGTCTTAAATCAACAGATGTGATAAGAGGGACATAAAGAGTAACACCACGTAAAGAGATGATATCTGTTGTCCTTTTATTATTTGTAGTCTCTGGTTCTGCTAGTAGGAGTAGAAGGTTCATAGGTTGATCCTTTGAAACTTGCATGAGGACATGGCTTCAATACGTAATTTTTACGACAATCTTGAAGTTCTGAACGTCTTCTCGTTGCACTTAATACCAAGTACAATTGTAGCGTACAATCATCCAAGTTTTAAAATATGCAAGTTTTTGCTTGATGTAATTACAAAATAACATCAAGAAGAAAAAATGGAAAATTATTTCAAGAATGAGTTTCTTTCAATATTTGGTTCTCTATGCTATTGAATGTTATGCCGTTCGATTATATGGACAACTAGGGCAATAACAATTTTTGGATTAACGTATTTGTATCTTTCTCTCACATAATTCAAGTAAATTTTTCATCATGTTATTTGGCATTCAAAAACTACCTAGCAAACAATTGCATAGTGTGATCGATCTGGTGAAATTAAATAAAATGTCCGATTGTAGTGATTTGGTCCAAAATAAGAGTTTAAGCGGACGGCCGTAATATTTCACAATTGTAGTGTTTATAAAAGTTGTCGTAAATATTAGGTGCGACACAGATTTTTTGTAAATCGAACTCCAACCCGCACTGGGCCGCGTGGATGACTAAGGCCTAATCACCGGGTAGGCTCGTGCCCCTCGGTGGGGACGTTTAATGAGCTGATGATGAAATCGTACTCTCTTCAACCTATTGCAGTCCACTGCTGGACATAGATCTCCCCATTTGCGCCAGACATCCCGGTCCTCCGCCTTTCTATCCAGCTTCCACAGCGACCTTTCGCAAGTCGTCGGTCCATCGGGCCGAGGGCGTCCTACGCTACGCTTGCCAAGACGCGGTCTCCACTCCAGAACTCGTCAATACTCGTCGTACTCGAATCGTACTCGTTGTGTAAATTTTTAAGCGCTCGCCAATTACCCGGCGAAGCTGTCATTTACAGCTTCACCGGGTAATTGGCGAGCGCATTGTGGCCAACACCAGTAGTCAATTAGAAAAAAAAAGCTTAAATCTTGGGATTCCAATGATAAACTGTTTCCATATTTTGTCACGTGTCAGATAATATTTGTCAAATCGTACTGTGCAAGACTTCCAGTTAAAGTAAGCTAGACGATTATAAATTGCATTTCCAATCCTAACTAGTGAGACAGATTTCAATTGTTTTTTGTTGACAGTGTTGTAGTCAAGAGGAAAATTCATATTTGATTTATTTAATCTCATTAAAACCAAATAACTTGAAAAAATATTATATTTTAATGGACCCTATCCACAAATTGATAATTGATGGTAGACTCGATACTAAGTCGTCTAGGTAGGTACCACCGCAGTGCCAGATATCATCCCGTGAAACAGGAGTGTTATGCACTTTGTGTTTCGGGGATGAGGGCACTGTAGCTAGTAAATTACCGAGTATGAGAGACCTAACATTGTCTCGGGTGACGGGCTTGTGCGGCATTGATTGAGGATAATAACTGTCTATCAGTTGTTGGTCTCCTTCAATGCCGCTCTGTCATGGTCTGGCGTATCACTTACCATCAGGTGAGCGTCCAGACCGTCCTGTACACTGATGACATAAAAAAATTGTAACAATTCCACGTATTAAAAATTAATACTTACGTCGTACTGAGCAAGTCTCACAGTGTCCAACACAAAAGAATGTCCGTCGTTTTTCCCAATGTAATGATGGGAGATGAGCTCATGACTTGTACCGCACCGTAAGGCTGACCAATGACGGGCATTCCGCTCCAGTTTGTTTGGCAGACGGTGAAATACCGCCACTAAATAAAACGCCGCCGCATCGGGCACGCTTGGCACGCGCCGCCTATACAATGTACCGTTTGGTGATCGGAATCAATTAATTTATTGATATATCAATGATATTATTTTATTGAGTAAAAAATATTATACTTTAGTATTTTTATTGCAACTTGGCAAGCGTAGGACGCCCTCCGGCCCGATGGACCGACGACTTGCAAAAGGTCGCTGGTGGAGGCTGGATGAGAAAAGCGAAGAACCGGGATATCAGGCGCAAAATGGGGGAAACCTATGTCCAGCAGTGAAAGTAAAAAAAAAGTTAAAAAAAATAACAAAATTACCTTTACGGTAAAGGAAAACATCGAGAAACGCCTGCGAAGAGATTCAAAGGCTGTGCGTGAAGTTGGCCAATTCGCACTGGGCCGCGTGGACGACTAAGGCCTATACAGCTATTACGGGTAGGCTCGTGCCCCTCGATGGGGACGTTTAGTGGTGATAATGATTATCATAAGACCATATTATATTTAACCTAGATTTTTGAGCGGAGCTACTTGAATGTCTATGTATTTCACCTTAGTATCTAAAGTCTATAAAATTTGCAAACTCGAGCGTACCATCAGTTCGGATTTAAGATGGAGCACTTCTCATTTCCCCGTGCCGAATAATAAATGAACACAGTTCGTCTTACCTTATTCATGTATTTGTTGCAGGTAAGGATTCTCATTTCGCGGCGCCATCAAATATGCAAGTAATCAGGGTGAGACCCCGGAGGGTCCGACGCGTTGAGATTTAAAGCACGGTTTTGTTGGAATCCTTTGGATGTTTCTACAATTTGCAATTGAATAAGTTAGCGATCTACGAATTGCGAAAGGTCGCTGGCGGAGGTTGGATGAGGGAAGCGGATGGTTAGGATATCTGGTGCAAAATGGAGGAGATCTATGTTCAGCAATGAACTGCATGGCGATGGGTTGAAGAGAAGAAAGAAAGACATTCAACGAACTATCTAGCGAACCGTTTTATCAACCTTTTTACTTTTGAAATCGTGCTCATCAATTTGATTTAGTAGTTTGCAAAAAATATTGCATACTTTTACTTAAAACCATTGCGGTGTCAACAAGTGAAACGTATGCTCCTTAGAATCTTAGGCGTTTTACTTTTTCATTTTAAAGAAACTGCGAATAAACATTTTTTTGATTAATAAACGTAGGAATAAGTTATGTGGATTTGTCAACACCGTGTACATATAATTAGATACCCCTGAATCGCGTAACGGGAAACGCCGTTTCTTCGGAATGGCAATGATGACAGCAATGACCTCTGAGATAAATCACTGGAACATAAGCCACAGTATCTTGAAAGACAGTTATATGAGTTTGTTGAAATGTTGAGCACGATACCAGTCACTGACACATTGAAGTATTGTCTCTGGTTAATAAAAATAAAATTCGTGTATTTTCAGGCAACATAACCCATATTAAAAAATTACAAATAAATTTGATTTCTCATTAAAACTTAAAAACATCAAATAAAAAAATCCATAAAATCAAAGCGACATTTCATTAACATTTAAATAAATACAATACAATTAATAAATAAATATGCAAGGTTATTGTGAAGAATAGGATTTAAGGGCACTTTTTGGGGAAAACGCTTATCTACCGCACCAGGGCACAATCTGCCGATCAATCTCTGACGGTTGCTGTTGCACAATGAAACTGTGTAGTCCAAAGAAACCATTTAATTATTATTATTCGCGTATACGTGAATAACCTTCGAAGGATTATTTGTAGATATTTAATATTGACGACCCATTTGGTGTTGCGGTTGAGTGGTCGGCTGCTACACTAAGGGTTCCGGGTTCGATCCCCGGGCAGTACAAACATTTGTGTGCATGAACATGTCTGTTTGTAATGGTCTGGGTGTTTTCTATGTATGATATGTATGTATTTACGAAAAAAAATGTATTTAAGTATATTTATCCGTTGTTTAGTACCCATAATACAGGCTTCACGCTTAACTTGGGGCTAGATGGCGCTGTGTAAATGTCAGTGGATATTAATTTATTTTATTTATTATTCTCATCAAAGTTGACCTGGTTAAAGTTGCGAGTGGCAGTTGGATGACGACCGTTAGGGAACTGTATGCGTCGAAATCATTAGAGGAGGCCTTCGATCTGCAGTGTGCACATAGGTTGTTATGATAATGACGGTGAATCAAAGTCTGGAGGGATTTTCTTTAAAAGATTACATACTTACATACAGATATTCAAAAACGAGTAACACACTCATTATTTTTATAACAAACCAAGACACTTCAATAGGAGTTAGCATTTTTAAATCACTGTACAATCACTGTACTGTGGCGCGCGTGTACACAATATTACTGCTAAAGCCCCAAAACAAATGCACGCTAATCGAAAAGTGGTTTATCTCGTCTCCATGTTAGGCAGATCTTAGTCTGTTATTTCTATTACGATTTGTGTACTAAATAAATATCGAAGTGTCGGACATGCACACAAATGTTTGTATTACCCTGGGTGTATGTACGTTCCATTTGTTCTATTTATGATTTGAATTTGAATACTTTCCTAATTGAGCTAATAGATGACGTAGGACGCTAATAATAGCGATATAAATCTCGCAAGCATTGTGTTTCCAGGAACCAGATATATACCTAGGCTAAATGATGTATCTTTGTCTCTCTGGCAGTAACAATAAACCGCTGTGTTCATAAAAGAGTATTTCATTTTACTCCCGTACACCCTCGATTTGGCCTAGACTATACCCGACGGGGGTTGTTCACTGGGATTGAACCTGGAACTTTGGTTTCTGTCTCTCACTTGAACCTGTTGTAGTTGCTGGATAAAGGACTTCACCATTTACGCCACATATTTCGGTCCTTTGCTGCCATCTAGCTCTTTCAGTTACTTCCCAGGAGTCCCGGGATTCGTATAAGCCCCATTTTCGAAAAGAGTAAATACACAAATTTCTTGGCCGAGTCTTCTCGGTAGATAGCAACCCTCCGAACCGGTGGTAGATTCATTAAAAGTAACTTCTTGACGATTCGAAAGTGTCATGTAATGATTTATTGAACAATACATTTTTGAGTTTGATATGGATTCATACGTTTTCTGTTTTTGTTTAAATGTGTTACGGTGCAATTGTTATTTATGCAAATGAATTTAATGGACTCCCATTAGTTTAGTGTTGTTAAAATTAAACGTACCAGTTTTAATTCTATTAGGTTTTACAGGTAAATTTTGGTCAGCCCTATTACTGAGAACACAACAACTTGTTTATCATCAATTGAGGGCTCGATATCGTAACGGCTGCGTTCTGTTGATGATCGCACAAGTCAAGCAACTGCCGCAATGGTCTTACGTCAGATGGGTGACCGGAAATAATATCTTGAGTCTTTTCGTTCTTGTAAGGCACGATTAGCCGTTGGTTTGGCTATTATTTTAAAATGGTACTAATTAACATCAACCAAAGTATGTATGTATGTGTTGTAATAGTAATTTTGAATTATCCATGCTCACTTGTGGACTAAGATGGCCGTTATTATGAGATATTTTAGTTATCACTTGTGAACTTGAGCTATATTAAGCACAGCCAGCGTAGTGTTACAGATGTAATTTAAAAATACACTTATATGCATTAAATCTTTTATTCTAATAATAATTTACAACATATTTACAATTCGTTGACGGTTGGGTAGAAAATAGAAAGTTTTATTACAATATTTTTTGTGCAATTAAAATCTCTTATCATAACTCTTTTGTACCAAAAATATAACTCTATGTAACACCAACAGTTCTTCTTGAGATTAACTAACTTAAAGATGCACAACTGTCTATAACCAATCTTGAGCCGCTCAAATTAGGGAATATATCGCTGGCCACAAAACATATGTACATCGCTATCTCTTTCGGTTCTAAAACCTTCCCACCCGGTAATAATTCCGAGAATGTCTCGTAGAACAACTTTTGCGTGGGATTGTCTATGTTCAAACCAGACAGTATGTTTGTTCTGGTAACACCCGCAGCTACAACGTTTACCCTCACTCCTTCGCCGAGCAACTCTGCAGCGGCGTACTTCGTGAACTGCTCCAAAGCCGTCTTAGCCATGTTGCAAACCATGAAGCCAGGTCTGAACCGGCTGGTCATGGAATACGATATGTTCACAATGCTGCCTTTGGTCTTCAACAGATGCGGGAGTGCCAGTTGGCTCATCAGAAACGGCACACGCAGCATGATGTTCATAATTTCATCGAATATCTCCATAGAGTCGTCGAAGATGGACGATATCGACGCGACTCCAGCGCAGTTTACTAGCACGTCGATTTTGCCGTGTTTCTCCACTGTTCTTCTCACGATGCTTTCGCAGCTTCCTGTTTGAGTCAAATCGTACAGTAAACAGAGGGGCTCTTTGCCTCTGAACGTTTTGCACTCGGCGGCGACATTATTCAGTCTTTCCTCATTTCTACCAACCAGAGAGAGGGTTGCTCCGAAGCTGGCGAAGCATTTGGCAGTTGCTGCTCCTATGCCAGAACTAGCTCCGGTGACAATAACGACCTTGTCGTTGAAGTTTAATATTTCTTCCATGGTGTATAAGAGCGCTTTTTCTTTGATCCATTAACTTTTGTTTTGAGTATATGCACAGAAGGAAGGTTTCCGAATTTTTGAGTTTCTGGTTTTAGAGTTCGTAAAGTTTTAAGTCATTGTAGAATTTAACGGATTTAACTAAAGTAATGACTATACGCGACGGCGTCTCGCTGTATACTGGCGATAATAAACAAGTTGTTATCAGTGGTCGTATCAGACCTGACTTATGATAAGAAGTAAGAACTGGTAAAGTCACTGATATGACTCTTTCGTCTGTGAATTGGGCACGAAGCACGAATGATTGTGTACAATTATGTATTATTATTTAAAATTACTATGTAGGAGTGAATTATGTATTTTTATATACTAGTTGAAAGCCCTAGCAGATGGTGATTGCGTGCAAATGAAAAACTTTGATGGGTTAATCTAATTATTTTTTACAAATATATATTTTCTTCCGATATGTATTGATTTCCGCTTTCTTTAGAAGATTTTGACGTATATCTTATCAATACCATCTGGATTGCGTGAATTAATTAAGCACAATTAAATTAGTGCTCTCACACTTGGTTACACGTATAAAACAACGAATATTTCGGTCTCTATTGACAAAAACACTCACACGGTCGGCTAAATTCACTTCAACGTTGTTGTTAACATTTTTCCTGTTAATATTTCGGCCGGTTGCATGGTGTGCGTGATAACGGAGACTTGGGGCGTGAATGGCCGAACAATGCTGGGGATTCATCAGTTTGCGAGCTTTTGTTTTTCGTGTTTGTTTTTTGTTTAAAAAATCTACCAGTAGCATTGGCTCGAATTTCCAATTTACCCGTTGATGTTGTGGCTTAAATATGCAAAAAGTTATAAAATAATAATAAATATCCACTGACATTTATACATCGCCATCTAGTACCAAACTAAGCTGTTAACGTGTAATATGGGTACTAAACAACGGATATACATACTAATATACATTTTTGTTTTGTAAATACATACATATTATACATATAAGACACTCAGACCATTACAAACAGACATGTTTATGCACACAAATGTTTGTATTGCCCGGGGATCGAACCCGGAACCCTTAGCGTAAGAGCCGACGCCTCAACTATTACACCAAATGGGTCGTCTAATACATATATGCAAAAAGATACATGGATTGTTAGTCATATAATTAATCATATATGATTTTGATCTTTTTGAACTCTTTAGGTTTGTTGCATTACTTTTTTTACCTGGAAGCCATCTCGCCATTTGGCCAGTGAACCTGTGAAGGCATTGTACTGCAACATCAAAAAAATCTATCGAAAAAATATCCTAATAAAAGCGTCTTCTTAAGAAGCATTTTTAAACCAACTTCGAACCGGATTCACTATTTTCTCCCGTATATCTTAATGATGTAATATCAGAAATGAAACTACACAATAAACTTATCATATGAAATTATTTATTTACAAACATATTTCACATTTAATCACCATTTGCCACCACCTTGATAAGAATACAAACGTGTCATCGCTTAATTAAAACGCAAGTTTATCTTTGACCCGGATGATTCATGGACTCTGTTTTAATATCATAATAACTTTAAATTTATCCTGGGCTGCGATTCCGCTAATTTTAAAATGCTCTAATTGAATCGTTATTGTGCCTCTATACTATAATATTGACTCATTCGTTCTGTTTTATGGTAGATTTTAATTGGTTACATGTTTAGATAATTTATTCTACTGTTTAATTTTCATTGTAAACCATTTACATTAAAGTTATACCGGAATAACAAATTTACCATTGGATTGTAAAATATCGTACTTTCAAGTAAGTTAGGAGAATTGCGGCCCTGTTCTGTGTATGAGGAAAGTTATTAAATCCTTTAAACCTTTGAGCATGCAGCTCAAGTAAAATACTGTAGGATTAGCACCTCAAAAGTGGACACAATTAGGCGGTCTTATGACTAATTTGCAGTCTCTTACAAACAACTTAGTGCACAATTAGTACTTATACTAGCTTTTGCCCGCGGCTTCGCTCGCATTAAATTCGGAATAACACGGTACTTTCATTTATCACTATACATAGGATTTCCCCTCCCTCCAACTTCAAAGGTTTCGGGGTCAATTTCAGAATTTTTTTTAGCAAAAAATATGTTATAGTGAGCTAACCTTATAAGATAGACAAATGCTGTCGCGGACTTTTTTGTAGACCTTTAAAAGGAGAACAATACTCTCATACATGACTTTTGTGAAACTTTAACCGTCTACTCAGCGTACGCAGCGGAAGCTCCAAGTATGAAGAAATACCCCCGATTTTGAAACATTATTCATTGTTGCTCCGCTTCTTTTACTCGTAGCGTGATGATATATAGCCTATAGCCTTCCTCGATAAATAAGCTATCTAATACTGAAAGAATTTTTCAAATCGAACCAGTAGTTCCTAAGATTAGTGCATTCAAACAAACAAACAAACTCTTCAGCTTTATATATTAATATAGATATAGATAACGGAATTTATGAAGGAAACTGTGAGCAATAAATTATATTGGATATTGATGCGAAAGTGAAATTCGCGGATTCTTTCCATAATCAGACAGAGTATTTTTTTACAATACCCCTGATTTCGCCAATCAGCTGACCTAAATTGATTTTTAGGGTTGTGTTGTCTAGTTATAAAAACAGTTTACTTTGCATACCCTACTCATAATCTCTGTGCACGCCACTAACAACTAACTAACTGTGATGATAACATATTACGTTTGGAGTGTCTGTTTTTTTTTATTAAAAAACCGCTTTGTTAGATACCATGCGGTTATAAAGTTTCATATATAAATGTAGAAAAAACTGTTACGGCTAATTTAGAAAACGACTGGTTCGATTTAATTTATTGGAAAAGACTAGGCAGCCTCAAATAATTATTCATCGCAAAGAAGTACTTAATTACGGGGACTCCTGTAAAAAAGTGCTGTAGGTAACTTTAACTGACAAATAGCTGATGTTTCGAGGAGTAACGTCATCCGCGTGGAAATTAAAAGTTGAGTACCACCTTTTATGCCACCCGGATGACATGACGCCCCGTTAACTGCTTGTATTTAAATAAAAAACTAAAGTATTTTGTAACCAATAATTTATGTTAACGAAGCTGCACCGTCAACTATAATATTAGTTGCATTCAGATTAGGACAAGTACCACTAGCCGTGAACACAATCATCCTCGCTATCTCCTCGGGTTCAATGATCACTTCACTCGGCACCACCTGAGTCAACGTATCGTACGCTTGATCGACACAATCGTCGTCCACGTTGAAGTTCTTGATGAAATTAGTCCTTGTTATACCAGGCCGTACTCCATTCACTCTAACACCGACGGGGGCCAGTTCTAAGCCGGCAGACTTTGTGAACCTCTCCAGGGCGTCACGTATCATGCCGAAGGGTAAAAAGCCGGGACGAGTCCTCATCGGCGCGGCGTACACATTGACGATGTTGCCTCTCGTCGCCTTCAAGTACGGCAGACATATCTGCGTCAACTTGTAAGGCACACGCAGGTTTAACGCGATCAGCTCGTCGAACACGTCCATGGAGTTGTCGAAGAGCGACGTCATCACCACTTTGCCGGCGCAGTTGATTAACACGTCCACCTTCCTGTGGACTTGTACGGTTCTCCTGACGATCTCCTCGCAGCTGTTGTCGTGCGTCAAATCGACGAGAACGCAGACAGGCTTGTTGCCTCTGGCGGTTTCGCACTCGGACGCCACTCGGAGCAATCTCTGCTCGTTGCGCCCGACCAGCGTGAGGTGGGCTCCGTGCGCGGCGAACAGTTTGGCGGTGGCCGCCCCTATGCCGGAACTGGCGCCGGTCACGATGACCGCTTTGCCGGCGAAGTCCATGACCGGTCGCGGCGCGGACAGGTTTGCAACTGGACGGTTGTGGTTTTCAGTGTTGCCATCTGGGTTTCAGAAAAAGGGCTAGGTTGAGCATCTTTAGATTTTCTGTTCTAAAAATGCTGAAATAATCATGTCATGAAGCCGCATTTTTAGAGCGTCTTGAAAAAAGGACATCATGACCAATGAAATAGCAAAAAAGTAATTGTTAGCATGTCGGAAACTTCATAATTTGGTAATATTTTCAAGACAGAAAAGAGCTAGATTCCACTTGTCGGGCTAAATCGTTACAAAAGGAGTTCACCTATACTAAAAAGTGCTATATCTAGCTACAAAAGGGCTAAGATGGCAACACTGTGTGGTTTCGCGGACGTTACGCGCGATTGTAGTGGACCGGTCGACCTTGGTGTAATTGCGCCGGTGGACTGTTTGAATGAGTGTTTTTATCCGATTTCGTTCGGTTTGAGGAAAATGAATCGGAATCTGACGTATGTGTGTGTGACTGTTGCCGGTATTTGCAATTCTTGTGTGATGTAGACGGTTCAGTTATGTATATTTTAAATAAAAGTAGCGCACCGCGTTTTTTCTATGTTATAGCAGGCAAACGAGCAAACGGCTCATCTGATGGTAAATGACACCGCCGCCCATGTACATTTGCAATACCAGAGGGCACTGAAATGCGTTGCCGGTTTTACTCACGAAGTTTTGTGCCATACTTTGAGTGTCCTATATGTTATTCTGCTGCGTAAGCGATACGTATATAATCAATAAATTTTATCAAATTCTATCTCATAGTTTTAACTCTGAGGAATAATAATCATACATACATCGACACTACTATACATTCATTCAAATTGCGTTTATAATATTTGTGCCTATTATTTTTGTGATAGATAATATGAAATATATATTTACTGAATGAGTCACATGTCTGGAAGAAAGCTAGAGGACGTATTTTCATTTATTTATAATATTATGTGACTAATATTTATTCTAATACTCGTGCAAAAAGTGTAAAACGGAGATGGTTCTTTTAGATGAAAGATTTTGTGACTTTTTCCTTTTGTTTTGTGTAACGATTATTTTAAATGCGTTTTACTCACTAGTTTAGTACTTTTCACAATTTCTACAGTGGTTTAACTATTATTATTTAAACTCGTTTTATATAGTCACAGAACGACCTGTGCCTTGCGATGGGTTGTTACAGGCTGGTGGCTTCATCTCTGCTACACCGAAGTCTTATTAACGTAGCGGGATGCCACCAATGGCGGTTGTTTTAGTGGGTAGTCTTCTCCCTTTTGGAGTTGAAAGTCCGGCATAACCTTGGCGCTAAACCACAGCGACGGTTATGCAGTTTAATGCATTTTTTCCCCTAAAAAAATGCTGGTGGCTTCATACATAGGGTTACCAAGCCCGAAAAAAATTTTTCCTGAAAAAATCCCTGATTTTGCAATAAATTTCCTGACTTCTAGTGAGTGGGTAAATGTAGGTAAATACCCGCTCTTTAGAATATTTTTTTTCCTCTGTTCTGTTCGATTACTTAAGCATAGGTGCGGTAGGGGCGTAATAAATAATATTTTAATATTTCATATTTTTCTTTTATTAAAAAATCCTGACAATTACATATTTTCCCTGTTTCCCTGACTGAGAGCTACAATTCCGGACATGTCAGGAAATTCCTGTCATCTGGTATCCCTATTCATACATTAGTGACAAAAAATGTATCTTCTCTTAAATCGATAAAGGCCAAATAGTGTAGCTAAATACAGCAATATTGTCACATCAATTGGTCTAAAATAAGGAACGGATAGTCCACTAAAAATGGGTTTACAAATAAATCTCATTTAGTGCGGTGAGTCGGGTGGACTCGGGATTTTTAACTGGTCGCTCTCCCGTTCGGTGAATGAACCATCGGTTCATTAGTGCTTTGTAGGGTTGTCTTTGGATTGGGGATGATTTGATCCGATTTCAATGAAATGCCGTGGGTTTTATTGTACACCGTTGTCTTTGTTTCGTTTAAGAATGGTTTTCAGTGATGGTATTAGGTATTTGAGGTATTGAGTATTTGATGAGTCTAATTATCTAGTCTATGTAAGGTTGTGCTGGATATATTACACTTTATAATTGTGAAATATAGCTTTTCTAATCTAATTGACTATGGCTGTTGGCCGCATATGGCCTTTCCAGCTTAACCGGGAAATAGGCCGCAGATGGCCTTAAAGACGTCATCGGATGAAAATGGCGAGACTAGCTCAGCCGATGATTGGCTCCGGTCGCGGCACGAGACCGCTTACGGAGACCTATCGAAGTGGGAGAAGAAGGACGGCCACTAAGGGCGCCCATAAGGGCTTGAACCTCGACTTAGTTCCGGCCCTCGGACGAGGGAAAATGAGGGTCGGGCATATTTACAGCTCCTTATATAGTATGACCCTGATTACCCACCCCACATCTCGCTTCAACTTCTACCTATTCAACCTATTGCAGTCCACTGCTGGACATAAGTCTCCACCATTTTGCGCCAGATATCCCGGTCCTCCGCTTTTGTCATCCAGCCTCCACCAGCGACCTTTCGCAAGTCATCGGGCCGGAGAGCGTCCCACGCTTGCTTGCCGAGACGCGGTCTCCACTCCAGAACTCGTCTGCTCCAACGGCCAACGGTTCTGCGACATACGTGACCAGCCCACTGCCACTTTCACTTGCTGATCCGGCGGGCTATGTCGGTAACGGAACTTCAACTTCTATTATATAATACAGTTAAAGTCGCCAACCCTAACAGTCTGTTTGTAATCTGGATTGGGCCGGACGCGGACACCTAGCTAATAGCTGCCCGGTTTTTGTTTGCCGTAGAGATTTTTACCGGTTCCGAACCGACTGGCACTTTGTCCGAATGCAAAATGAAATGTTGAAGCGTTTTATTGTTGTAGTCAACATTGATATATGTGAGGCACCAATAAAGTGTGTTTCTTTGTTTAGAAATAGATATGTATAGAGATAGAGCGTCGGTGGCTCAATGGTGTGGACTGTTGCCCTCCTACCGGGAGGGCTTAGGTTCAAATCCCGCCGCGTACCAATGTGTTTTCGAATTTTTGAAAAGTATGTAGGTAGGCTCGTGCCCCTCGGTGGGGACGTTTAATGAGCTGATGATGATGAACTTACTAATATTTTTTTTTTGTTTCAGGTAAGTGTATAATTCACCGCGTAACGTTACGGAACTCCGTTCTGGTAATTACAAGCTTGATATGAATCGCGAGCTTCAAGCCATAGGGGCGTATATGAAAAATCGTAATTTTTTATTGACCATCGTTTATAAATTTATCTATACACAATCTTAATATTAAACTAATTTCAATACACATGCAATTTTTATTAGACAAATATATTAAGTTTTTACTGAAAGTGATCATTTTCATATACGCTTCTTTGGCTTGAAGCCCTTGAAATAATGTAATATGGCATTGCTGTAAACTATACATTATTTTATTCGCATCGCTATAGGTCATAAAAATAAACATTTCTTTCTAATAATTTTAGTGACTCGCTGATGTGTATTCAGTGTCAGTTTTTATCCCGAGCAAAACTAGGCCTCGCTTGTATTATAAATATAGGATTGCTCTGTAACCTTGTATCTTCGTAATTACCGTCTTCTTCTTAGCTTAATGGTGAAAGGATGTTCCAGTTCGTTACCATTTTAAAGTTGAATTAATATGCAAAATATCATTAAATTCATATTATACCCCTACAACCAGGCGCCCAAAAAGTTTTTTCGGCGTAACTTAACTTGAATAAAAACAATTTAAGTTACGAAATTTCAGCTTTTAAAATTTCTACTCAGCTTTGTGAATTAGTTCGGCTTTCAACGGCTACCGGAACCGGATGCGGCGCCCCGGCCTTCATTGCAAGCGATGAATTATATATTCAAAACCTGTGCGCGGTAAATGCTAAGCTGCCGATATACTTTTGTCAAATAATCAGCTTTATAATGTCTCATTGTAGGGCACAAGCCTTACACACAATTCCCGATTCGAAGTTTTGAACTAAGAAAATTATATAGATAATATAAAGATAAGATAAAAATTCTTTATTGCACATAAAAAAAAACCAACAACACAACAAGAAACAACAAAAAAGGAGTACAATGTAGGCGGCCTTATTGCTAAGGTAGCAATTTCTTCCAGGCAACCTTTGGGTGAAAGAAATATGATTTTAGGTAAGCGGGCTAGTGCACAAACTTAATCTAAATGCAAAGTTATAATATATAGTACATAAACTAAGTACATATTACTACAAAAATAATTATAAAATTAACTAATATATAATGTATAAAAAAATTAATAAATACGTAAACCAATGGAAGATAGGATACCTAATACAAACTACAATTAGAATTACATGAAGGAAAAGACAGCGACAGCATACTGCATAGGAATAAGGGTGAAAGAAAACTAAGATCCCAAGTATATATTGCAAGTAAAGTTTTTTTACTCGGCTCTTAAAAGTCTCAAGTATAGTTTGCTGGCTTTAAGCTAAATTACGATCTAGATTCGTGAAAAGGGAGGCATTTTCTCATTTAAGTGTCCACAGCGCATTGCTTTGGTATTTAGTTCCTTTTTGCAATTGTTTATGCTCGGCCGCATCATTTACAGTCAGATAGATGTATGTTTGTTTAAAAAGGACAAAATAACTCCACCGTTGTCCACTATCACCACACTTTGCGCTTGCGTTCCTTTGGAAGCCATTCTCTGCGAGACTAAGCTTTTTTAAGGCTTGCCACCCCACGTTACCGAATCGAAGCCTCCACTTTTTAACTGTTTACTTACATTGCGTCATATTTTTTTATTAATTTGGTGCATATTGTAATTTAAATACGTTTCACAAATACATATTTTATTTAACTAACGGAGCATAGCGTAGCATTATGTGGAAGACCGACGCGAAAATTGTAATGCGTTTTAAACATCAAGTTTTGGGCATTAGCATAAAATCGCGCCTTTGTGCGAGCTTAAAGCTCGGTAGCCATTTTTACTGGAGTACTAGACAAGGGGGGGGATGGGTTGTCTCCATCATAAAATGTTACCCGTTGTATGCTTAATGCATAGCCTATAACATCTATAAAGTTTTTAACTGATTTCAAATATTTGAAAGAAGTTTGTCACTTGATAACTTCAAGTCATTGATCGAAATGCCATAAAAATGTGGGGTGTGACAGATCTCAATATAGAAGCTGTTTTTTATTTTGATGTTAATGGACGTCGGCTCGTAAACCAAGGTTTCCTGGTTGTATCCCCGGGCAGTACAAACATTAGTGTGCATGAACATATCTATTTGTATTGGCTTGAGTGTTTATTATGTATATATCATCATCATCAGCTCATTAATCGTCCCCACCGAGGGGCACGAGCCTACCATTATAGCGTGATTAGGCCTTAGTCGTCCACGCGGGCCCACTGCGGATTGGTCGACTTCACACCACAACCTTCGAATCTCTTCGCAGGCGTGCATGAAGGTGTCCTCACGATGTTTTCCTTCACCGTAAGAGCGTCGGATAACGTACATATATTTTCGAAAACACATTGGTACGTGTCGGGATTTGAACCTCAGCCCTATCGGTAGGAAGGCGACAGTCCACACCATTTAGCCACCGACGC
The DNA here is from genome assembly GCA_019425675.1 of Leucinodes orbonalis. Taxonomy (NCBI): domain Eukaryota; kingdom Metazoa; phylum Arthropoda; class Insecta; order Lepidoptera; family Crambidae; genus Leucinodes; species Leucinodes orbonalis. The sequence continues at coordinate 65,775 of PQWD01008005.1, forward strand.
TCTATGTATATGTATGTATGCTTTTACAAAAGAAATCTATTTGTATGTTTCTCCGTGGTTTAACAACTATATTAAAGGCTGAATGCTTAGTTTGAGACTAGATGGCGCTGTGTGAATGTCAGTGGATATTTATTTAATTATTATACTGAAAGGAGATAAGTGACTTACCACACAACCCTGTAACAGGTTGCCCCCACAGAAGGGAAGCGTTCCTACAGCGTATCAAAGAACCCGTTGTGACGTTCGAGATTGTAGCTTTTTTATATATTCACAGCACTAAGTGCACCCGGATGTGACTTAAATGACTTATTTCCCGCCATCGGAAATCACGTCCGCTAAAAGGAAAGTTGAGCTCGATTCCCGTTTTAATGGGCGTTATATTGACGCTATTGTTGGGGTAATTAGCGTAATTTATGAATGAAAAAGGTGAATGTAGGTCCTAGTGAGAGGTTAATGACCCTTTTCATAGATTTGAGAGTTTTGAGAGTCGAACATAATGTATGAAGGATACAGTAAACTTCACTCGCGAAGTGTCATGTTTAGAAGCTCAAGTTATTTTCTTAACCCTTAGATAGCCAGGGATCCGAGCACAATAGAATGTGACATGGAAAAGATGACTACCGTAGTGGAATTTGTGTGCATGAACATGTCTGTTTGTAATGGTCTGGATGTTTTCTATGTATAATACGTGTGAATTAAAAAAAAATGTATATAAGTAAGTTTATCCGTTGTTTAGTACCCATAATACAGGCTTCACGCTTAACTTGGGGCTAGATGGCGCTGTGTGAATGTCAGTGGATATTTATTTATTTATTCTCTCAGTTTTAAGGCATTCATTCGCTTTAAGCACACTCTAGAATAATCTGTGACAATAAATAACACCAATAAAGTCAACTGCTTCACGCTAATTATTATAAATCATTTGGTTTCTAATTACGCGTAAATTTTTAACACTCGGCTACACCCCTTTGCGTCGACTCGCCGATAAATCAACCCCCACGATCTGGGATTCGATTCTACTAACATACTGGCCATTACGACGCCTGAACGACACTTTTCAATACAACTGTAAAATTGGTATTCCGGTAAAAAAATAATTTTTAGTGGTTTTAACGGCAATGGTAGAATAGAATTAATTGTCCAATGGTGTTATCAATTAAAATCCTACCATAAAACAGAATAAATGAGTGCAAAGTTTTACTATTGAGACACAAATAACGATCCTTTTAGCGAATTTAACGGAATTGGGGTCCTGGTTTGGTGATTAAGATGGGCTATTGTGGTTGATTGTGTTTTGTTTCCCTTTCGTAAATGCAAGAGCTTCGTGACTGAAACACGTTTAATTTGTGGCGCTACTAGATGGCGTTGTTGCCAGGTTCTGAAACGTGTGAGCGTTATGTATACGGATATATTATATAGTTTGGCGTTGTATGCGATGTAGGTAATGTTTGTGATGTCGGTAACTACAATAAGGGTTCCGGGTTATATACCAGTGCGCATGAATATGTCTGTTCGTATTAGTCTTGGTGTTTTCTGTGTATGAATTAATTACAAAAGGGATCGAACCCGGAACCTTTGGTGTAGTGGCCGACATCACGACCATTACACCACTTGGGTCGTCAGGTTATTTTCTAAAACCTTAATTACCGACTATATATGCGGCCTATCACCCCGCTGTAAACAAAATCTTGCAGGTACACGTCAAACAAATGCTTAGGGTAAAAGAAGCGAGCAAGCTCCTTTGGCAAATGCAAAGACCCCAAATAAGCTTCCAAAGTCCCCCGTGAAGTTGTTCCTCAAAGTAACTCGTATCGCGCTACCTTATTAAAAGTTTACTGCCGGTGATATAAACTTTTTCTGTCCTTTTACGTGGGATATTTACATAAAATGTGCTAACTGTTTTCGGGATTTGGCGGGCGTTGGTTGATTGTTTTTTTGAAGAGCGCTTCGCTTTTGTGTGTTGTTTTAATCTCACCTGTTTCTTTTGTCATGTCAGTTATGATTTTGGCAAAAACATATAACGAAAAATCGGCGTTTCTATTCGGATATATTAAACGTGAAATCTGACACATCAAACGGACGATTCCGCGGAATCATTAAGTAATTGCCTCAGCACTGAACCGTTCAGTCAACGCACAGTTCGTGGACGAATTGGAGCAGCGATGTCACACAACATTTGGTCCAATTAACGGCTAATGAATCGGATGTAAGAGCGTCGGTGGCTCAATGGTGTGGACTGTTGCCCTCCTACCGGGAGGGCTTAGTTCAAACCCCGCCATGTACCAATGTGTTTTCGAATTTTCGAAAATAAATGTACGTTATCTGACGCTCTTGCGGTGAAGAAAACATCGTGAGGAAACCTGCGCACGCCTGCGAAGAGATTCAAAGGTTGTGCGTGAAGTCGTCCAACCCTCACTGGACTGGACGACAAAGACCTTATCATCCTGTACGGGTAAGCTCGAGCCCATCAGTGAGGACATATAATGAGCTGATGATGATATCCGTCAGCACCGTTCAAGAGTTAAAACTAGGTGAGTTCGGTCGGCCCTAGCGTGCTGAAATGTGACTCACACTTGGTTCCTTATGCAGAACATCGTCTTACTCAATAAGTGGAGCATTAATTACAGCCATCGTGCCAGGTTAATATGCGTAACACTTTTCTAACTCTCTTCAACCTATCGCAGTCCACAGCTGGACATAGGTCTCCCAGATATCCCGGTCCTCCGCTTTCCTCATCCAGCCTCCACCTTATACAGACAGAACATCGTAATACTTAATAAATGCAGCATTAATTACAGCCACCGGTGACAGGTTAATGTGGCGTTACACTTGTCTCAATTAAATTATACGCCGTCGGAAGTTCATACATACACGGGTCATACATTACAAACACGCCTGTAAATTACGAACTGTGTCTACGGCCTTACATTAATGTATGGGATTAGGGGCTTCATATATATTAGGATTTATTTATATACATAATAGAAGTAAGTCTAAATTTCAGCCAAAATAAATTTATTCATTTCCGGCTTATAATAAGCCCTTATCAACGTTAATATAAAATTAATATAATATATTTGTTGCGTATTTTTAAGATGTTTCATAAAACGCATGAATTGCATAGACCACAAAATTAATTTCCATAATTGAAAAAAACTCATGTGATTTTGGACTATTGAGAAAGAAGTAAGTTTGTAAAACTTATGCTGTACTTCATAATCATATTAATTAAATGTTCGAATGAAATGTTAATAAATAAATAAAAAATAAAAAAGGAATCTTTCTTCTTTTTGATATTCTTATTAGTGAGGTTCTCTGGAAGAAATCGCTATAAGTTTTATCGCTTAAATTGCATTTTTTTTCTCTCAATTCCACTATAATTTACTTACTTTATGTTTGCAATAAATAAATTAATCTATCTGTCTAATCGAGGAATCTCGTTTTTAAACAATTCTTGTTGGACGTTATTATGGAATATTTCATAACGACGAGGTCGTATTACAAATACAAAAATATTTAAAAAGAGTACAAAAGTAAAATTCACTGCAAGACCCGATCGTCGGTATCCCCTCAAACACGGATACAAAGTGGCCCTTGTCTATATTTCAGCTCAAGTCGGAGAGCCTTTCCGATGGTGTCGAATCATCCTTAGAGGGCTATTGAGGTTTCTTGACAATTTCGATCGCTCGAACCGGGGACTGTTTTGGGCACGAATTTTGTCATATTTATATCGGTGGAAACTTTATTTAATAAAATAGGTTAGCTTTCAAACAACATTGGTCTTATAATAAATAATGGGACATGACTATTAAAAAATATCCTTATATAAAAGCTTTCTCGTGTGCATTACACTTTGATTCAGTAGAAAAGGGTAGCTGTGATCGACTCTGATCCTTCTAACACTATATTATATAATGAAATGAAATTTTTTCGTTATAAATTATAGGTACAATTTTTTTTATACAAGTATTAAGTTCCGCTATGTTTGATTCGGTGGGTCATACGAAAATTATTTTTACAAAATATGGCCAAGCGCGAGTCGGACTCGCCCGTGGAGGGTTCCGCGCAGCAAGTAACATGAAATAAAATATTTTTTTATTTATTTAGTTACTTCTACAGCTACAATATAAGCCAGATATTCCTCCACTCTGTAGACTTTTTTCACCAGAGGGGTTTTAAGAGCGTTCTTCTTCTTTCTATAGAAACATTTACAAGAATTTTGGAGGTTTCTATACAGTTGTGCTGCCATTCCAATTTCTAGATTAACTACAAAATCCTTAACGTATTTTTTCGTCAATATAAATACATCAAGAGTGCAATGAGATTCATAGTATTCTTACTTATTTTAAAGCGTCAAATAACTAATTTATTTTAATGCTATACCGTTCATAATAGCTTATACCGCCCATAAAAAACATTAAATATTAAATAAATTGATATTAAAAGCTCGAGGCTTCCAATTCACCGGCTATCAGTATCTTAATCGCTTTCCAATTTGTGAAAGAAAAAGCGTTTTTAAATTATGATACTGGATTTTCGGATTATTGGTATTAGGCACGTAAAAAGTGTTTCATACAATTTTAGCATCGCAACACAATTGGGCGTTTGCGTAACGGATTATACGGGTTAAACGGAATTATAAATTTGTTATTTATAGAAGTTAATTCGATAAAACCTCTATTTTCATAGATACTATACTTGTGACCTATTTTCAGTGCTCAATAATAAACTACGTGGTCGTATGTCTGTGATAAATTCCTATATTTCCAATAATAACCTATAATTTTAAGAAATAATTGCTGGTTTTTTTTTCTGTTTTTGTAAAGGTCAATAAATGGTTTTTCTTTCTTTCTTTGTAACTACGAACGTATTGTAGCTTTAACTAACCGGGAGTTGCACTGCCACTGAAAAGTAAAAGTAATGAAGAAACTAAAATAATATTGAATCGAGTGAATTTAAAAGTATTTTTTTCAATGTTTCGGTGACTTTTCAGTTATCGTGAGGATGGTTAAACTCTGTCTTCTCTCTCTATCTCTCTGGGGTCATCCCTATACCGGGGTTCGGGTGTCAGTGGTTGCCCCTTACCCGAACCCCTTATACAAGGCGGTGATGTCGAGCTTCACCTGTTGAAGGTAGGCCTTCTCTTTGCTCCATTTTTCGAGTGCAACGCTTGCCGCCCTCGGCGTGGTCAAGCCCACCGGGTGAGACCCCATACGGGGAGGCCCGATGAGCGACCAGCGAGCGGACGGCGTCGTAATCAGGCACAGGGGAGCAGGTAGAGACTGTCTTTTTACTATGTACATACTACATAGTTTCATTGATTAATACTATTCATATTGTTTAATTCAAAGAGTCCCTTTCAAAAGTGTACGGAACGTTCAGGACACTCATTTGATGACAAGTGACACGCCTGACCAGGACAGAGCGTCACTGATGGATACCAACAACAGATGAACAACTCCGTCAATGCCGCACCGCGCCCGTCACCCGAGACAACAGATGTTAGGTATCTCATACTCGGTAATTTCACTAGCTACAGTGCCCTCATCCCGAAACACAAAAGTGCACATCACTTCTATTTGACGGGACGATATCTGGCACTGCGGTGGTACCTACCTAGACAACATAGTACCGAGTCTACCACTTAATCAATACCTACATACCTATTCCATAGATGAAATACTCACTTTTCAATATCTATATGTGATTGTAATATATTGATGGCATATCTAAAGGGCTATCATTTAGTTCTCGCAGTTTATTAAGATGGATGTCTTTGTCGGTCCATATCGTTAAGGGATATCTCCCATAAATCCGTCGATAACAGCTGATATATGCTTAAGTAGGCCACCCTATGTTATGGTTAAGATAGTACTAGTATCATTATCTGAGGGTATATTCTTCATAGTAATCCCAATGGATTTATACGATTGCAAATATTTAATTTGTTAGGGCGTATCTGGTTCTCATAGATCCATGAATTTAATGCGTGAATTATCTACAGATTTTTTACCCTTCCCCTGCAATTATAGTAAAGACGATGTAAGGGTGCAATAGTTTAAAGTACCTTTTTAAAGTACATAATATCTCTTGATAGATTGATAGAGCGTCGGTGGCTCATTGGTGTGGACTGTTGCCTTCCGATCTGAAGGGCGCAGGTTCAAATACCGCCATATACCAATGTATTTTCGATTTTTTGAAATTATGTGTACGTTTATCCGACGGCGGTTCTTGTTATTTTTCGGTGACATATATTTCTTTTTGTAAATACGGTAATACATTAGAACGTCCCAGACCAATACAAGGACATGTTCATGTGCACAAGATCGTATCTTAAACTCCTGTAGTAATAGCATACTCACATTGGTCTATAAACCCGTGTATTTAAACATTAGCTTCTCTTGTTATTCCAATGTCCGAGCGTCCGTCGCGCCATTGTGGTGCGATTTGTAACGTTTTCCCGAACAATAGGTATCCCTAGTTGTCCGAAATTTCAATTTATATATCGGAATGTGATTTAGCCGACGTTTGCTTCGCATAATGATTAGCGTTGTTATTTTCACACCTGTCTGTAACACTATGGCCACTATAAAGTTTTAGTAGCTGTGTGGTAAATTGCACAATTCATTCTTTTGATTTCCATCAGTTAATCATTTTGCAAAAATTCAGAGGTGTCAATTAGTACAATTTATCTCCAGTTTAGATTCCTACAACAGTTTATGAATTTCCTAGAAAACTTATAAATTTGCGGTCCTTGTTATTTATCGGTACATACATAGTTTACATAGAAACACCCACACCAATAAAAGCTGACATGTTCATGAACACAAACACAGATTTCCCAATACAGGAGATGGGGCAAGCCGCGTTTTTAAGTGCGACAAATGTAAGCTCAACGAGCATACACTGGCTGCTAGTTTACGCTCTGTGAGACGAGTCAAGACGCACGAATATTAGAAGAGATTACCGTTTTTTTCCAAAATGCCATCCTGTGCATTTGTAACATGCCAGCATCGCAATGAATCAGTAAATTTACCAAGAAATATAATAAATTTTCACAGGTAAGAACCGAAAAGAAATTGCGACACTGGGACTGCCTATAAACTTGGCGGCTTGTCCAGTCTAATTGTATATTCGGATGTCTGTGAACACAAATGATTGTACTGCACTAAGATCGAACCTGGAACTCCTGGAGTAATAGCAGACTCACATTGGTCTCAACCGTGTATTTAAACATTAGCTTCTCTTGTTATTCCAATGTCCGAGCGTCCGTCGCGCCATTGTGGTGCGATTTGTAACGTTTTCCCGAACAATAGGGATATCGGGATGTGAATTAGCCGACGTTCGCTTCGCATTATGATGGGCTTTGTGATTTTGACACTTATGTTGGTGTAATAAGGTTTGATGTCGTGTGAAGTGTGGATCCGTTTGGGATTTTGGATTTTAGCACTGGTATATGTTGCTTCGGTTTGTTTAATTTGCTAATTGTATTTGGTGTTTGTTGTGTGTGGGATTTTGTAGTTGTACTGCACTTAACAAATATGAAATCCTAACCCAAAAACAACGGGATTTTGGATTATATAAGTACATTAAATTGGTTTGGTTTAATACTGTCAGCACTACAACATAGATTATATTATGTACACTTATTTTTTGAATGATTTATTTCCCAAAGCGACTAGCGCGACCTTTGGTTGAGGATCGCATGAGTCAAGCAATTGTAGATAATCATAATAGAAGGAATAAGAGCGTCGGTGGCTCAATGGTGTGGACTGTTGCTAGGCGATCTAGCCAAGTTTTTTCTTAATAAGACCCATCCAAATCAGTCCAGCCATTTAAGAGACAAACAATTAAAATTGAAATGTATAAGAAAAAAAAATATATTTTTATCTATAGATTATTTTTCCCTAAATAAGTTTTTTTATCTGCATAGAAACGGCTCGTACATAATATGGATTGCTTCCGCGCAGAGCTCACGTGACATGTATCGTGATTTAAGGGTACGAGAACACGTTCCCTTTAATATATATGATGGCTCTAATGTCTTGTATTTCCATCTATCTTTTTTTATAGGCTCGCCCTATGTACGGGTATCCCCCTTTTCGGGGTCAATGTACTGAAACTCCGCTGAAAAATTAACGACTTCAGGCCTTGACTTTTTCAAGCTTGGTTTGAATATACAAGTGTTGCCACACTTGGGTTATTTATTTTCTTAAATGATTTTTTCATTGTATAGAGGGCAAGCGAGCATACAGATCACCTGATGGAAAGTGAATACCGCCGCCCATGGACATTTGCAATACCAGAGGAGCTACAAGATGCGTTGCCGGCCTTTTAAACAAGAGTACGCTCTTTTCTTCAAGGTCTGCGGGTCGTATCTGTCCGGAAACACCGCATGCGGCAACTCATTCCACAATTTTGTGGTGCGGGGCAGCAAGTTTGGATGAAATGAAAAATAGCGTGGTTAAGGTGCTTCCGCCGGATCCCATCACGCGGATCCAGCGCTGTTTTGGTGTGCACTGCACATGATAATTACTTAATTGTACACTTCGCGTTGTTTTATAGGTTGTGCGTGAAGTCGTCCAACCCGCACTGGGCTCGCGTGAACGACTGATCACCCTATACGGGTAGGCTCGTGCCCCTCGATGGGGACGTTAAATGACCTGATACCATGACCATACTTCGCGTACGCTGCGCGCTTTAAGGTTATGTTTTACCGAATGAATATAATCTGGTACCACTGGTAGACAGCTTAAGCCGAGACGGCCACTTTATTTTTAACATATGTTTTGATCTACTTTGTTTTTACCATTGTTTTCTTTATCCTATTACTGTCATTTCCTTGAAATTTTATTGTTTCTTTCCGCCATTGTTAATCGTTTTGATCAAACAAATGTTTCCTTTCTTTCTCTTCTAGTCCTCAACTTTTACCTTACCAGCATAACTCGGAACATTCATTTCACCCAAGACACTAAGGCGTACTCTCAAGTCTCCCAACAATGCTTACACACCCGTTGCATGTGCAATCAATCAAACGGTAAACAGCAAAGTATAAATAAATATAAGGGAAATTGTGGCATCTCGAGCTGAGGCGTCGACACGGAATATGATGAATTGCTCTCGTATAGTGCGAGGTGAAAGTATGGAGTAGACGCGACAAATCGTGAGTGTAGTCGATGTGTGGCGGCAGGGTTGGCACCTGTTTATAGGTAAAATAGTATATTTCAAAACAATTATTATACACTGATTACTAGGTAGTAGACTCGGTACTGAGTCGTCTAGGTGGGTACCACCGCAGTGCCAGATATCGTCCCGTGAAATAGAATTGTTTTGCGTTTGTTTCGAGATGAGGGCACTGTGGCTAGTAAAATTACCGGTTTAAAGACCTAACATCTGTTGTCTCAGGTGTCGGGCGCAGTGCGGCAGTGATGAAGAATAATAACTCTTTATCAGTTGTTGGTGTCATCCAATGCCGCTCTGTCATGGTCAAGCGTATGACTTACCATCAGGTGAGCGTCCTGACATGACGGTCAGGACGTACACTATGCAATATAAAAAAAATCACAATCAAAAAAATCACGCGCCATCCAGCCTCAATTTAAGCGAGAAGCTTGTATTATGGGATAGCAACGGATACTCCATTTATATATTCTTATATAAATGGAAAATGCGGACAAGGAAATGGAAAAAGGTCTAAGCAGAAGAAGAAGAAGACATTCATATTCTTGTATACTTGTTTTGTAAATAAGACATATCTTACATGGAAACACCCAAACCAACACAAGCAGGTTTATGTACACAAATGTTTGTACCGCTCAGGGCTTCCAACCCTTGGTGTATACCAAATGGGTCGTTAAACATAAAAAAATAGTCTCTCACTTTAAACTATATAATACACACAGGAATTTAGGTCTCCCCCATTTTGCGATACTGCGGTACTCTGCTTTTCTGTTTTTTTCTCCTCCCTCCACCAGCGATATTTTACAAGTCTACGATCCACAATAAGACCGACCAACGCTACAAAACATGGAATTCAATTACAAAACTGTAGTACAATTACAACAATAAAAATGTGGTACAATTGTAGAAGTTAAAACAAAAAACGAATAATATATTGCTGGCTCATCGACCCGAATCGATCTGTAATTATATGTTTATATAATGGACTGAAACATAGTATTCTACTATTTAATGTAGTCAGGGTGGCAACCCTAGTGGACGGCAAAATGCCTAAAAGTGAGATGACTTGGCAAAACGTTTATAATAGACGAATGTGTGGTTGGTTATTTTTAGCCTGGAAAAACGTAGGTTAGGGGTTGAATCTATTTGCAGAATAAATTCTTTATCACCAAACTCTTGACTGAATCCAGAGCCTGGTAACAGGTCCTGAGTTCTCAATGTTTTGCTGACAATTAAGTATTGATGACATAATGATGAAACCTCAAAATCGTAGTATTGGCTTTAAAATAAATAAAAAAATTAAAAAAAATTTATCAGACAACAATGATCCAGAAATAGTAACATTGAAACCTTATATCCAAATATTAGTACCTAATAACTAAACAAGACCTAGTGATATCACACATGTGCTTGATAAATGGACAGTCCCCACTATCAGCGATGGCCTTGAGCACATTGTTGCGGCTACCGCGCACTCGCCTTAAAAGTGAGCCGGCTTTTTTGCGCAGTGTGGCCGGGAAACTGTCGACCCTGCGTACGCGGACATGCTAGAGGCACTGCAGTATCGCGGCAGCCCCATCAATGCCCTGAAGGCATTATTGTATTGTATGCGCAGGGCGTTGTATGACCTCTGAGTATAACTTTATCAATTTGTGCGAGGTAAGAATCGGTCCATATAATAATAATTCAGAACCTATCGCATTGGTCGGTCATTTTTAACTCGATGACTAAAAGTTTATACTTTTAGTCATCGAAACTTCTGAACGTACTTAAAACCAATGATACTGACTCCTCTTTACGACAGGAGTCATTACCACTTTCCAATCTGTATTAGTCTTAGACCCTAACACCCTTTGATCATACTGTGGAGAAGGCCTATGCCCTGCAGTGCATCATTATAGGCTACTGAAAGTTTATTCGTGATATACAATTATAGAACCGATAACAATTGGGGTAAGCGTGTTTGGAGTAGAGAACACGTCTTTGAAAGCGTAGTGTGGCTAGATAACATCCTTAAAACGGTCGGTAGCGGTAGGCCACGGAAGACGAGGGATAGATCTATGTGGCGTGCTATTGGAGAGGCCTATGTTCAGCAGTGAACAGGAGAAGGCAGATAATGATGATGATAAATTGTTATAAATAAATTTTATTTGGCCAAAATCTCGCCAATCAAGGGTGCGAAACTTGTGACGTTTGACGATTAAGGCGTCCTCGGAGTCGTTAGGCGGTAATAATTTCAAGCTGCGGCCCGGGTTTTGTGGAATTATGAATGGGATTGTCTTGTGATGTTAGTGGACTGCACTGGCGAACGGGGAAAGTGGTGCCCTGATTGTTGATTCAGTTTTTTTTGCAAATTGTACTCGCATTGCCTAATTATATCATCGCATAGCCTAATTTCGCAAAAGGTTCTCTTTATAGCATAAAGAGACATAGAGTGATGAGTCTATATTAATAATTATATAAAAAACAGACCCTTAACCAGGGTTGGCATGATTTTTTTTTTTTGTTTTTGGGGGTAAAGATGACGCTACTCATGTAGGTAAAAAATTTTGACATTTTGTCAAAATTGTTGCTTGTTGTGTAGGTATTCCATTCTTGAAGGTGGTATAATTGATATTTGCTTCGTAGGTCGATGATGAAACGTGGCGGCAGGTATGAATCCGAATAATTAATCCAAATATAGTAATAATATGTTTTCCAAGCCGTGTCCGGCTATGAAACTACTCCTTGATGCCTATTCAGGGTCGTCGTTATGATTGGCTCTAATATTGCTAGCAAAACCGAACTCAGTTTTGATTTCGACTTTCAAACACTTTATATAAGAAGACGAAATGAATATATAGATGACATCCCGTAAATTGACAGTAAAAGTTAAATGCAATATAAAACGTCAATGGTCTACCAGTGGCGTGCTCTCCATATATACACATAAGCAGCGCATACCCTGTGCGAAGACAACCCGGGAAAATCGCCAACATAAACAATTCCCACTTATTTACCCATTTTTCTCTACAGATTTAAAACCATAAGCGATCTGCTGTCATCAACAGCACTCAATTAGACAAAAATGTAAATTATTTATTGTTTTTCCGATTAGTGTTTCTCACTTGGCATACCCTACTCATAATCTCTGTGCACGTCACTGGTCTCTCCTACATACGCTGATGATGAATAAAAAAAATCTGAATTACATTAACATTTGCACGCCAGTGTATTTGCCTTTTGATCTCCGATTACCGAGTACAAACAAATAGCCATTCGGCGTGTTGTTTAGGATTATCCAACTTTGACCACGACGGGGCTTATTACGAGGGTGGAGGATACAGCCCAGGATCAACGTGTTTAATGGAAGTGCTGTATGTTGACTAACGTTTCGACTTAATTTATGTGAAGAACTTTAGAAATGCTCGCGTGCGGGGACACAAAGTTTGACTAACTGTTTAGCGCTTTTGTTTTTGACACAAATGCTGATCGCATTATGCTTATTGCCTGAATTGGTGGAGGGTCGTTGGTTCATTGTTGTGGGCTGTTGCCTTCCGATCTGAAGGGTGCCGGTTTAAATATAGCCACGTACGTGTCTTTTAGAAATTATATGTATGTTTATCAGACGCTCCTACGGTGAAGGAAATCATCGTTAGGAAACCTGCGTACCCCTGCGAAGAGATTTGATGGTTATGCGTGAAGTCGGGGTATACACCCTGTACCGGTAGGCTCGTGCCCCTCGGCGGGGACATCACAATGAGCTGATGATGATGAAGTGATATCGCTACGTATCGCCTATCAGTTACTCTGAAGGAGCAACGTCTGTTTTCAATCTTGAAAAAAGGTTAGTATAAGAAAGTATGGGGAAGGGGATTTTGGGCCTCCGGCAACTTCACTCACTGAAACAATTCGCTCGTTGTTTCACGCCGGCTTTTTGTCAGTTGTGATATTCCGGTCACGCCACGGATTGACTCTCCAATGTGAAACCATTTTTATTATCCTTTATTTTCTTGGGATATTAACATAAGTTTAGTTTATATCTATCACGCAGTAAGAGTTTCCACAGACACTTATTTCAAATAATTAAATGATCTCGAAAAATCTTACAAAACAGATCCCCTATACAAGTGTTAATATAGATACAAATATAATCTTGTATTCAATATATACTATATTATATATCACTCATATAAAACAATGAAAGACAATATAAGGGCTATTCCGTATTTATTTATTCAATACATACATTATCATTACAGGCCTTAGGCCTAATGCAATAATGTAGCTAAATAATATATACAATTAATCCTTACTGACATTACAATAAACACATCTAAAAAAGTATTGGAATCAGATTTAATATAATGATTTTTACTAACAATAATTAATCAAGATCCCATATTATTTAAATTATATAAAACTTGTTTGCAAAAATACCTACGAACAATTTTTTCCATTACATAATTAAATTGTACGTTTACCTAACTAAAAGACAGCGTCATAAATATTCCCTTTGAAAACCTGTAACGATCGGGCGAAAATGCAACAAAAATATTATGATCACGAAATAAAATGCGCAAAGATAACGCGAATACGTTCGTATGTCGGTGTTACCGCGTCCGAATGCAGGATATTTTCGAAATTTAACTGACAAACGGGCTTAATTTCCCTTTTTTAGCGTAAGCGGGAAATTGGAAAAGCCTGTGTCGAATAGTGTTGTGACACATTCGATTGATGTTATTGGGATGTGTGATGTTTATAAATTAATTGGATCCATTATTTTACTCCAAAATCAACGATTGTATGCTTATGTTAAATGGCATCTTATTTAATCTAAAGATGTAAATAGAATTGGAGTGTCTGTAATATTGAATTAAACATTTTTTCTTTAATTTATATAAATATAATATACGGTGCATACAACAAATGTTTTTAAAATTTTGTCTGTATCTCTGTTTGTTCCGGTTAAAACCTGAAATAGCTGGGACCAATTTCGACCGGATTTTTAGACAATCAGGTGATGTCGTAATGGAAAAATTGACTTTTTTAGAAGTATAAAGTAATTTTATATGCCTTAACGTGACTCAACGAACAAGGAAGCGTACGAAATAAGCTGACTCTCTAGATAACACATACATACATTTATATACATATATATATAATTATGAATATATATTATTTATTTTTAGTTTTTTTGCTAGTGTTAATTTTTTTTTCTCTTCTTTTCTCGCCGCACCATTTTGTCTTTCTCTGCATATCCAAAGGTTAGCTGGTAGAGAATGCCACATGGCATTAAGTTCGCCTTTGTACATAATTTATGTGTACAATAAAGATTAAATAAATAATAAATAACATACATAGGCTACGTTTGAGTGCGGCAGGATATCTATATCCGCAGGGCACAGCTCTCTCTTGTCTCTTCATTCTATCGCAGTCCACTGCTAGTCATAGGTCTCCTCCATTTGCACAGTTTGACATAAAGATCAAGAATTCACATTAAGATCATTAGGCCAGAAATAACTTATGTTGCTTCTAACTACTGCTTGTCGTATGCATTCAATGGAATACCATTACAGTTGGTACTCAAGCGCTGTAAAACGTTTACCGAAAACCGATATTCAAATGGACTTAAGGTAGTGATGTGAACCGGTTTCATAAAAACCTTTAAAAACCGGTTTTGTTAAATCGATAATTACCGGTTCTCATTAAGAAAACCGATACAACACAAGCATGTATCCATCTATAAAATGTATCCAGACACGAGTCTGTAGCATTTAAAATGTTGTCTATGGTAGGGAATCCCGATGTCCGATTTCCGTACGTCAGTATCTTCAGCTACAGTATTTAGTTGCTACGAATAGTCTGAAATCGACATACATTTGGATAAAATACCTAAAGTAAAAGGAAAGCTGTTAAATAGGGGAAAGTAAAAGAAAATCAATTACAGAAATCATTTGGAGAAATAGATAATGTTAGTGCAAAGTTAAGATATGGGCTAAAGTGACCAAATTGGTGGAGGAACTTCGAATATGTTGGCACATATTAAGAGAAATCATCCTCACGCCACAGTGGAGGTGGATAAAAAAACATCAACTAAGACTCCGCGCCCCATATTTCAGACTACTTTGAAAATGACCGTAGCAAGTGACAAAAAAAAATTGATAAGTATTTGACTATGATGATTGCTTCATTTTGTGATTGTAATAGCATTTATTATTTTGATAGAAATAAATACTGGTTTTTAATTAAATGTTCGTAAATTTTAAAGAAAAACCTAAAATAACTTTAAAAAACCGGTTTTTAAAAATAAATAACCGGTATAAACCGGTGTCAAAATTTGGAATCGGTTCACATCTCTAACTTAAGTGAGGGTGCGGTGTCCGCACGATAGTGGTGTCACGTACTGTACTCGGACAATTACGATTATCTTTTCTATTCAAGTTTCTTTTAAATTTCTTACTAATATAGCTCGAGATGGTTCAGGCAAAGGTCTAATGATAATTTTGGTGATCAGATATAGTCCTAAATATAAAGACTGATTTTTTTATTACTTTTGACTGCAATATTTGGATCGTTTCGATTTTTTTAGACATGTTCTATTGAGAACAGCCTTTCATAACCAAGTCCCTAGCCATTTTGTGCTAGATTTTTTCTGGCAGTTTCAGCCTAAAAGTATGGATTGTGAAATCTGATACTATGATTTATACATATACTCAGTGTTTTATTTATTTGAGTTCAAACACATAGAAAACTATGTGTTTGAACTCAAATAAATAAAACAGCAGACGAATGTGCTATGTACATTTATACGGCAATGTTAATAATTATTTCAAAACTTAGTTCATGAAAATATTTTTTCGTCTTTGAGCAATGCGTCCTACCCGTACTAACATACGCAGCTGAGACATGGACACTGACTGCGGGATTGGTTCACAAGTTCAAAGTCACTCAACGCGCAATGGAGCGAGCTATGCTTGGAGTCTCTCTTAGGGATAAGATAGAAATGATTTAATTCGTAAGAGAACTAAAGTTACCGACATAGCCCGCCGGATCAGCAAGTTGAAGTGGCAGGCTGGTCACGTATGTCGCAGAACCGATGGCCGTTGGAGCAGACGAGTTCTGGAGTGGAGATCGCGTTTGGCAAGCGTAGCGTAGGACGCCCTCCGGCCCGATGGACCGACGACTTGCGAAAGGTCGCTGGTGGAAGCTGGATGAGAAAGGCGGAGGACCGGATGTCTGGCGCAAAATGGGGAGACCTTTGTCCAGCAGTGGACTGCAATAGGTTGAAGAGAGAGAAGAGATGCAAAAAAGTCAAATATACAGGACTAGGAACTCTTTCCTATTTTTTGTCGTCTTAATAACTAATATAATACACGCATAATGCATGCAGTCCATTGAGTAGATTAAAATCGATAAATGGTTTACGATCCAAACGCGGTCGACTGTGCGAAAAGATAAAGGGGAAAGTATGACGAAAATTTCCCTTAAATAATGTTACAACCATGTAGATGCACCTCATTTGCTCAATTCACTTGAGGAGCTACCATGACGCAAGACATTTCCTATTTTTAAATCGATATAATGACAGTTCCTACCAACTGAACCGATTTGCTAGGAAGAGTCTTTTTTTAATGTTACGAAGTGAACAGGACGGTCAGGAAGTGCACCTGATGGTTAATGTATGATACGCCTGACCATGACAGAGCGACATTGAAGGAGACCAACAACTTATAAACAGTTATTATTCTACATCAGCTTTGCACTACGTCCGACAACAGATGTTAGATCTCTTATACCCGGCAATTTCACAAGCTGTGACCCCCATCCCGAAACACAAAAGTGCATAGCGCTCTTATTTGACGGGACGGTATCTGATACTGCGGTGGTACCTAACTAGACGACTCAGTATCAAGTCTACCACCAAGTCTGGACATCTTCGCTTTCCTTTTATATCCTCCAACATCGTTACGCTTGCCAATACGCGGTCTCCACTCCAGAACTCGTCTGCTCCAACGGCCATTGGTTAAACGGCATACGTGACCATCAACTGCGACTTTAACTTTCTCCACATTTCATTGGCAATGACATAATCTAACTTTAGGATCTAGCCCGTCCGATGTCAGATGTTCGGAGCAAACATAAGTGCGGTTGAAATTAATACAGATTCCGAGTAAGTCTTAAACGTGGAACTAATAACTTCAGTAGTTTCAAAGTTTAACGGGCGCCGAGAATCACTTGGTATATTTATCAAAAAGTTTAAGCGGTAAAATGTGAGCCAAGTTTTCTATATTTGAAGATGTTAAAACAGCTTTTACACAAATATTATGATGAGATACTTTTATTGATTGCTGCAGTCATTTACTGCACAATGAAAGTCCATGTCATTTATTATTGAGATGTTTCAACTAAATGGAATGGTTGGCTGTCAGATCTGAGTGCAATTAAGAAGTTATGAACCTGGGTCCAAAAAGAAAAAACTTAGAATTTTCTGTATTTTTGTGCCTCATACAATATACCTACTTTTTTTAAGGATGGCAACGCGCCCATTTCTCTATCGGAGTTGCGAATGACCAAGACTAGCGCTATCACTTAACAACAGTCAAACTGTCTGCAACCTATGAAATAAAATTAAGTACTGTACAAAATATGTTCATACTATTTAATTACTTATATAACATGACTTCGCCTCTACCGTGCGCATTATCTCCACGAGTATTGCATACGGAGTCGTAAATAATAATTTATGGTAGGGTAATAAATCGCTAAATTGTTTCTATGATCCGATCACGCGCCGAGAGATTTGTTGCCGGCCAGTGTTCTATGTATTTCTTTTTTACCGCTTTCATATGGTCTTGCGTCATTCTTCATTTGAGTATTTACGGGTCGATTACCTGCTTTGGATTTGGATTTCAATTTTGATTGAAATTATAAGGAACGTTTATTTCAAGCGCATACACTCGCTCGCGCGCTCACGCACATTTACTCACCCACACACACACACGTACACAAACGCACACGCATGCTCGTGGCGTGCGGCACATCAAAAATCATTCATAACACACAGCACTATGAGAGTAAAAAATGAGCTATGAAACGGATAAAACAAACTTACAATAAAGCAAAAATAATTTTGTGTAAAATATGAAGCACCAATTTCATACCCGTATTGAAGTATAAATATTGCGGATCAAAGATTCAGTCAAATCACAATAAAACGGATCGGACTGCGACGACCGTAAGCGGATTCCAGCCGATCGCTAATCGGATGTTGCCGTAATGCACTCGCGTAATTGGACGTCTGTAACAAAACCGTAACGCGGCCGCACCTGTCGGATCACCGGCCGTAGTGTTGGAACGTACCGGTTTATCGATAAATAATCGGTTTACGGTATCGATTGATATCTTAAGTATATGGTTATATGGTTGGAACTAATAGAATATGATATATATTATAAGAGCGTCGGTGGCTCATTGGTGTGGAATGTTGCCTTCTGATCTGGAGGGTGCAGGTTTAAATCCCACCACGTACCAATGTCTTTTCGAAATTATATGTATGTTGGTGCACCGCTCTTACGGCTAAGGAAAACATCGCGAGGAAACTGCGCTCGCCTGCGAAGAAATTTAGAGGTTGTGCTTGAAGCCGGTCAATCTGGGCTGGTCCTGCGTGGACGATTAAGGTCTATATATACATCCTTTACGGATGGGCTCGTTCCATTCGATGGGGACCTTCATGAGCTAATCTCCTTCTTCTTAGCGTGTCGAAGGCAAACACACATTCAAATTTTAGCGGCCCAGAAAGCAGCCACAGTGACAGCATTATCCGATGCTGTCATTAGATCCTCCCGCGTACATCTGGAAGGGCACGCCGGGCACGATGTCAGATGGGCCATCGTTTGGGCCGAACCACAAAGGCAATCAATGTCCTCACCACCCAAAAACTCGGGGTCAATTGAGAGAGAAACAGTCCCCTTTATAAAGCTGTTACGACTTTTTAACCTCTGGGCAACAGGAATGTGACCGAACATTGGGTGCCGAGAGTCGCTATCCATCTTAATCTCATGAGCTAATGATATTATTAGAAAGTAACTTAAGATTTTGCATAATTTTATTTTCCCATAACTCACCATGTACTGGACATCGCGTCTTGGCAAGGGTAGCGTAGGACGCCCTGACCGAAATACCGAACACTTGTGAAACATCGCTGGTGGAGGCTGTATGAAGGAAAGCAGAACATGATATCTGGATCAAAATCGGGGAGACCTGTGTCGAGCTGTGTTCTACGTTGAAATTTAATATGGCTAATAAAGCATTGAACAATACTGCTCATATGCCTTTTCAATTTGGATACCAAAGCCTTTATTGAGACATTTCAATGTTTTCCTTTTTAGCTTTGCCATCGTCGGTATTGGTATAGTATTATCATTATGTTTTTGTTGGTAATATCATGATAAAATACACCACACATTTATTAAAAACAACTGTTTAAGAAGATATGAAATCTACTAGAGACGGATAGACTGAATCCTGTTCGTGGTTACTTATTTAAAAATATCTTTGTTCGCGAACAAAGATGTCTGCATCACAAAGGGGACAAAGACTGTAAATAAAGTGAATTAAAATATAAGTAATGTATCAGCGGTCTTTGTGATGGCGCCCAACGTGTTGTTGTAGAAGTGATTTTCTTCCAACAATATGCAAAAGTGACTTTCGTTAAAAATTATTTATATGTCTGATGTGATTGTAGTATGCGAAATGTGCACTAAAATAGACTATATTAAATTCCGTATCAGCTCTAGATATGAAATTTAGAATTGTGTGCATCGGTGACGTTTTCATGGCGCCCAACGTGTTGCTGTATGAAGTGATTTTGTTCCAGCAATATGCAAAAGTGACTTTGGGAAAATGTCGAATATTGTTACTCTGATGTGGATTATGAAATGCAAAATGTGCATATGTATATGAAAACAGACTATATTAAATTCCGTATTAGCTCTAGATATGAAGTTTAAAATTGTGTGCATCGGTGACTTTTTCATGACGCCCGATGTGTTGCTATATGAAGTGATTTTGTTCCAGCAATATTCAAAAGTAGATTTGGAAAAATGTAGGATATTGTTCCTTG
Organism: Leucinodes orbonalis; assembly: GCA_019425675.1. Classification (NCBI taxonomy): domain Eukaryota; kingdom Metazoa; phylum Arthropoda; class Insecta; order Lepidoptera; family Crambidae; genus Leucinodes; species Leucinodes orbonalis. The sequence goes on from PQWD01008005.1 coordinate 86,059, forward strand.
ATGTGTATTATTGAATGCAAAATGATGTACATTAAAATAGAAAATTGTTGAAAATTTTATGTATCAGTGACCTTTGTGTTGGCTCCGAACCCGTTTTTGAATGAAGTGATTTCATTTCACACTTAATATTTTATTTATAATTTGCATTTGTAAATAAAAGATAAACTGTATTTAATTCAGTACCATTTAGGTTGAGATTTAATCTGAGCAAAAAGTCAAATATTTCCCAGTAATAACAGTTATGTTTTTAATATGACTGTATTTCGCACTGTAGGGTTAGTAGGACAGTATAATTAGTATCAAGAGCATTCATAATAAAGTGTCCAACTATTGACATGGACATCCGCGGCCATCAAAAAAATGATTTCGAAAAATGAACTCGCCATAGACGTGAAAACACTGGCCGGTGGCCGTCGCAACTCAATAAATATCGTTCGCTAATTAAACGTCACACGTTTCCCGCGCAAATTGTTTCGCGCGCGTCGGCCATTTTGTAAGCGGGGTCATATTTTGTTTTAATTGCCGGAGACAAGCGGACACCGACCAGCGTTGGTGTACTACTGTTATTTGAAACGGAAAAGAATATTCAAAGAAAATAATGATAAAATAAAGAAAATAAAGAATTTCATTTATGAATATGCCAAACAGTAGAAGAAATGTGAACAATGATATTAAAGGTAGACATTAAAACCGATTACAAAATCGACGTAATATCATGTCGAAAAGCTATCAAACTTAAAAACCGTAGCGTACCGTCCTCCCTTTACAGACATGCTTATTAATGCTGAAATGTCCTAATTAAACATCGAAAAAAAGTAAAATGTGATTGTAACTGTGCGTTCTTCTGTGGGATTAAAACGTGATCTAATCTCGCGCCCAGACCACGAGGCCTCGCGGATAATTTTCAGTTACCTTACTATCTACATATCCCACTGCAAGCCTTCATTCCCAGTTTCAATATGGAGAGTTTGCATCGTAAGCCACCACGTGGAATGAATGCGAATTGGTGGGTGTTAACAACTACCATACTAAGATTGTAGCCGGGACCTTACCTTAACGTGCCCTTCGAAGCACTGAATCATCTTTTTAGTCGGAAAATCAGGTAATTCAGACTGCAATGTCTTAATCAATCAGAAATCGCACAAAGTAACATTGCACCCAATGATATTCTGTATATTTAAAGGTAGATACGCCATCCGTGCTTCAAAAACGATCCACCGTAAAGAGTACAGTTTGTACTCTTTTGTTTAGGTAAATGTACGCGCATTCGAAATATGTGTGTGTTGTGCTGTCACTGCATTCGGAACACTTTTTTCGATTGTTTTGTGAGCATATCTCGAATCTATACTTTTTTACATCATCGATTGCACCATGCAGTTTTTCCGCGGTCACGCAGCGATTTGCGTAACTGGACGCACGAGGCCACGTTATTTAAAAATTGAGTGTAAAACATCGATTTTAGGGCTAATTTATGATTTCACGATACTCAATTTGCAAGATCAAATGGCTGCCTCACCTCAGTGTGCGATGTCACAATCTGTGGTGAATTAAAATGATTTATGATATCGGAAACGAAACGGCGCGAAGCGCCCGTGTGGCGTTTAATTAGTGTACCGCCATGAATTGGCGGGAATCGACAGCTGACCTTATTTATTATCTGTGCTCTGACGTTTGGCTTGCATTTTGGTGGGAAATCGGCGTGCGGCAATTTGCGGTAGTCTCGCGACATTTATACTCGTTTGTGAGGGGATTTTGTTCGATTGTAGTTTTGGCTTGTTTGGAAATGAAGTCGTATTTTGCGTTCGAATTTATGGAAGCGTAGAATAAATATTAGTTATATCTGAACACATCATCGTCCAGTTCCACAGTATATTTTCCTTTTCAACGTATTACAGTCCACTGTTCATCTGCGACGTTAATTGCCGTGTATTTGAAATAATCCAAAAAGCTTGGTACAGAAGTATATGTACATAAACTACTTTCTTTCTTTAGTATTTTTCTAAGGTATTCGATATCACAAAAACGGAATGTATTTGTAACAAAGATATAAAATGATTTGCCTCATGGCATACAATGACCTTAACCTGTGTACACACGTAGAACGAAATATTTTCAATGAAAATGAAAACAGAATTACTAATACAAGAAAGATAAGACACCGATCAAAGTAAGAGGTTTTTGCAAACAAAACCTCTATGCCGTTTTTAAAAATAAGAAAGAATATGCCAGTTGGGGCAACATCAAACAATTCAATTTAATAAATAAATATGGCGTGCGTAATTTTGGCGGGAATTTGTGACATTAGTGCGGGCAGACAAATCGATTTGCCGTTGAAAGGGAACGCATTCGGTGATAGAACTTTTGTTATTTGTGCATTTTATTTGGTGTTGTACATTTTTTATTTTTTTATGCCGACGCGGTACGACTAGCTTAATTTGACTAAAATAAAAATGTATTGTTGTATAATATAATTAGCCTTAGTTTTTCTTATAACATCAGCTATCTGCCAACAAAACTGCCGTCAAAATCGATGTAACCCGGAATAAACATACGGAGAGACAAAAAGTTTGAAAATATATATTTTGGTGTATGCTCCGTATATTTATTCATAGGCATGTAGTAAAATCTGTTATTTCATTATGACAAACAGACAATCAAACTTATTTATATGTATATGATAGGCTTCTCCATTTTTTCCATAACTGTCTACTGCTGTTGGCCGCAGATGACCCTTAAACTGGCAACCCTATCTCGTTATTTATCTTCGAACTCTGTAATTAATCTACAACTAAGTGCACAGAAGTGGTCGGGTTCATCGCAAACATTATGTCAAAGAACACTTTGCAGTGCACGAAACGCTAAAGTGTATCTTGCTAGTGTTTCTACAGATGTTGAATGGAAATCTTGTTACAGTATAATACAAGTTAATGGAGGTTGTTAACTCTCATGCTTATAATTTCTGAAATGTACTGTATCATCATTATCAGCTCATAATACGTCCTGACCGAAGGGCACGAGTCTACCCATAAGGGTGTGCCAGTGCGGATTAGTCGACTTCACTCACAACCTTATAATTTCTTCGCAGGCGTGCGCAGGTTTCCTCATGCTGTTTTCCTTCACCGTAAGAGCGTCTGATAAATATACATGTAATTTTGAAAATACATTGTTACGTGGAAGGATTTGAACCTGCACCCTCCAGATCGGAAGGCAACAGTCCACACCAATAAGCCACCAACGCTCTACTGTACTGTATTTAGCATAAATTTTGATTATTTTAATATTATTTGCTGCCTTAAACGTACTGGCAATTGAATCCTGAAACAGTATCTCGCGTAACCGATAGCCGTTGCAGCAAACTATTTCTGGAGTGGAGACCGCGTCTTGGCAAGCGTAGCGGGGGACGCCCGGACCGAGGGACCGTCGACTTGCGTAAGGTCGCTTCGCTGGTAATGGTCGGATAAGGAAGAGGGAGTGGCGCATAATGGGGAAACCAATGTTCAGTATTAGACAGCATTACATTGAAGAGAGAGAAATAGGTAAATTCATTCGACAGACGCGTGTCAGGTATATACTTACAGATCAGCATTTATATAAATATGCTGTTTCCAATAATAACTATTGGTATGAATAAATTCATAATTATAAACTGCACTAGAATTAGACCATAGAAAAATAATAATAATAATCTTTATTTCAGGTAAGTTGCATCCATACAAATTCATCAATTCATCATCATCATCATCAGCTCATTAAACGTCCCCACCGAGGGGCACGAGCCTACCCGTATAGGGTGATTAGGCCTTAGTCGTCCACGCGGGCCCAGTGCGGATTGGACGACTTCACACACAACCTTCGAATCTCTTCGCAGGCGTGCATGAAGGTTTCCTCACGATGTTTTCCTTCACCGTAAGAGCGTCGGATAACGTACATATATTTTTCGAAAATTCGAAAATACATTGGTACGTGTCAGGATTTGAACCTCAGCCCTCCCGGTAGTAAGGCGACAGTCCACACCACTGAGCCACCGACGCTCTATTCATCAATTCACCAAATAAAAATAGTTGCTCATATTATAAAGCTAAAGTGTTTGTTTGTTTGTGGTCCGATTTGAAAAAATCCTTCAGTGTTAAATAGCTCATCTCAAAAGGACATATTATCATCGCGCTAAGAACAAAAGTAGTAACGTATGTCTGTGAGTTATATGCACCTAGTATGTGTAACAGTGCTCTGATTACATAATACAGTTTCGCTGGAGATAGCTGTGAGCAGGTGTCGCTCGGTGTAATCGGATTCCGCATGCACCGGATCGCATTGAGTGCTCAGACCTGCAGGCGTGTGTGCATTCTGTTTGATGCACCATCGACTATTGTAAGGTGTAAGACATCGCGCATGTTGTACATTATTAGTAGTGGCAGCGATGTGCTTTGCTTGGCACCTATTTCATGACTTTCCCAAAGTGTTGTAACTTTTTATTCGGAATACCAAGAGCGCTAATACAAGTTATTTTTAGGCTATTGATATGTCATTTCTAAATAACACATTCGTTTACTAACAAGTGAGAAAAATCTTCGAATTAAAATAATTTTTCTAGGACTGCTGGCAGAGATTTCATTTGGAATAAGCAGTACCTTTGTACTTTTATTTCAATTGTTATTGTTGATTGACTATGTTTAGATGTGCATAAAAAATACATTAATTAATTAACTTTGAAAATCTACAGAATGGGTTCCAAAAAACTCTTTTTTAGTTTAGTAAATAATGTGTTGTTGTGAGAGCGTCGGTGGCTCAGTGGTGTGGACTGTCGCCTTCCTACCGGGAGGGCTGAGCTTCAAATCCCGACACGTACCAATGTATTTTCGAATTTTCGAAAAATATATGTACGTTATCCGACGCTTTTACGGTGAAGAAAACATCGTGAGGAAACCTTCATGCACGCCTGCGAAGAGATTCGAAGTCGTCCAATCCGCACTGGGCCCGCGTGGACGACTAAGGCCTAATCACCCCTATACGGGTAGGCTCGTGCCCCTCGGTGGGGACGTTAATGAGCTGATGATGATGATGATGTTTTGTAACTAAAAACTAATCATTGTTCTTTCTTTAAGGTAAGTCTTCGACGACCATTTTACGGAACAGTCAGTGATTCAAAGACTGGGTATGTTTTATATTTAAGAGTATTTCTTTTTAACACGTGAAGAATTTACTTCCTGGAGACTGGGTTGCTAGAGCTACCAGTGGTTTTGGAGTTATATACATACTGGCTTCCACCATGACTTCGTCCCGCCTAGCCGCTTGACACAAGTTGATACATGTAATGTTTATGACATAAAATTATTCATTAAAATGTTGACCTTAAGTCATCATTAAAAGGGTACAAAATAAAAGTAAAAAGCGTGGTGCTTGTACGTCTGAGACATCAATAAAATATATAATACGGGAGTGATGTTGCAAGATAACTTAGAAAAGTCATAATACCCCTCCATCCAATTAGGTTTATTTCTTCTACTCGGGGTTAACTACGGACTTACTCGTAGTTGCCACTACAGACTGTGATTTCTTACAGAATCCAAATGGATTTGCATTGCGTTGCTTTGGTTAGGTTTGCTTAACTGTGTTTTATTTAGTAGAGATTCATTGAAATATGTTTATTCTAGTTTTTTAAATAAAAATTGAAGTGAATATATAAGCAACTTCAGCCCTAATATAAGCAAGGACGTTGTGGTATTTGTACCTACGAAACGGAATAATATACCCATTATTTATTTTAATAAGACACAAAACAGATTACAGTCATCATAAAAAGCCAAATTACATTACCAAATCTAGGGGCTAAAATATAACCTAGGAACATTGCGTCCAAAAGGCAAACAACAATTTGATAAAGATAGGTTGAATTTTTACACAAAAATAAAATAAAAAGTTAAGTTAAGATTGACAATAAGCTATGCCTAAATACATTAGGCCTTCCAATAAAAATGTCAACAACAGGCTGACCACGGACCAGTTCATTGTAAAGGCGACACATACGTACTATGAGATTGTAGATGTAGGTGTTGTTCATGTAGACTTGAAGTGCAAACAATTTTATGTAAGTACAAATTTAATTTTAATATAAGCCTTTCAGACTATACCTTTCGAGATCTAAGGCATCCATACCAGCTCTAAAAGCATCTTTTTATTCTATATCAAACCTCCTGAGGAAAAAAAATGTACAATACGATAATTTACTTGCTGAAGTGTTTCCAGACTGCCGACAAACTGCATGTGCAGTTTGGCAGATTATTACAAATGTAACTAGTGTTAAAGTTTTGAATAAATAAATAAAAAAAAGCATTTCTTAGCAATCCTTATTCTCTGGATGATTTCGGGCACCATAGTGGTCTATCCCCAAAACATATTTTAATGCAATAATTGCAATATACAAGTAATTAAGTCCGCCCTAACTTCCGAGTTTCTCTATGGTACACAGCAACAAAGACACCCACGTCATGTTTGTTTTTTATTTTTTCTCTTGACCCTCGGCGCAATCTCGGCAAATAGACAAGACCGTTTCTCGTTTTCGTGAGGGGAAACTATCTAGGCGAAGGAATAAAGACAAACAGCCCCGGGTCGTGTGCGGTGAATTAAAAAACGAAGCATGTGTGCTGCGGAAAAGGGGCGTGCTTGGCGATGTAAAAACAAAAGATTTTTGTATTTTTTTTTGTGGAGGATCTTGTGTGCATATGAAAGGAAAGTTCTGCTAGGTGGTAGACTCGGTACTGAGTCGTCTAGGTAAGTACCACTGCAGTGCCAGATATCGTCACGTGAAGTGAGTGATTAGCACTGCTGTGTTTCGGGATGGAGCACTGACTCCGATATTGGTTTCCTTTAATACTGCTCTGTTATTGTCAGGCGTATCATTTATCATTAGACAGTGAACTGACTGCCTAGGTCTTTCTATAACATGAAACAATGGTTGTATTTTTTCAATGTTAAAAACAGAAACAAGTATTAACATTCAATTCATTATTCAATAATTATATATTTAAGTTGTTTTCTAGCATAAATTGACATTTGATATTATGCGATGTCCTCAAATAACATTCATGTTCTCCCGGTGTATGATTTTTAAGATCTCTGACAAAGTCATCTTGCGATGGCAGTGGCTTTTTCTTGAATTTCGACTAACACACTTTTTCGACTAGACGCTACTTCGAATATACAGTTAATCGACAGCACATAACTTGGACAAATCACATGTTCATTTGTCTTAATTGTTACAAAGGATCAATGTATTTTTTAGAAGACAAACAGCCAAAGCGAGCTCGGTCAGTTTCGACACGCGGCGAGATAAAATGAACGAGCGTGTGTTTTAGCCTTAGAAGAATCATGCTTTGCTAATGTGTACACGCTTCATGAAAACGAATGTTCTTAATATTATTATTGAGTCGTAATGTTCCTTGGTTTTATAAACTGTTAAGGCAAAGGAATCAAACCAAACAGCCAGATACAGAGCAAGCACGCAGTCTCAGGAAAAGCTTGCGAGTGACTGCATTTGTGAGAGTTTTGAAAAAGGACCAGAGTTGTTAATAAGTTCCATATTAAAAAGCATCTTAATTCTGGAACACGCAGCTATATATATTTTAATTGTGTAATAAAGTACAAATAATAATATGAGCGATATTGATTTGTTTTTATACGCCCACGAATAAACCGCTTATTCCCAAAGTTCTACATTAGGCTTAAATAAGCCACTTTTGCGGGTTCCTCGTCCCTTTGTCGACCACAAGGGTTCTTACTTTTTGTTGTTTAGCAAAAAACGCAAAGTGCCGTTAAATGTCCCGTTGAAAACCTAAGCCGTGGTCACCTCAGCTCATCCCGGACCTCGTAAGGGCGCCCTCCAACTTTATCGCGGTGATTAACTCGGAGCTCTCGGACCTTTGCTTCGCCCCATCTTGTTGCCCGGATGGGATTTATGGTGACGAAGATCACCACAGATTATGGTTACAGAAGGCGCGTTTGACACTGTTTGAGTGGACATTATGCCTATTTGAACTAAGAAAGGTAGTTGAAGTGGCGATGGGTAGATCTCAGTGCGAAGAAGCGATGGTTGATCGGGTGGAAATTATTTTAAGTAGCGGTCAGTTAAAGGGAAAAGCGCTTAAGCTGACCCCCAGCCAGAAAGACCGATGATCGGTGAAGAAAGATGCACTTGTGTCTCGGAAAGTGGGCGCTCTAGGTATATTTATGTCATAAAGTGAACGGGACAGTCAGTTCGCTCACCTGGTGGTATGATACGCGTGACCATGACAGAGCGGCATGGATGGAGACCAACAATTGACAGGAGTTATTAGTTGCCATCTATGCCATATTTCACTACCTACAGTGCCCTCATCCCGAAACACAAAAGTACTCTTAATTCACGGAACGATATCTGGCACACCTAGACGACTCAGTATCGACTCTACCATCTAGTAAGTCATTTTATTGTCATGTAAAATAGGCAGGAATCTTTCGGTTTCCCTTCTGTACCTGCCTATTGGGTAAACGCACATCTAGAAGTAACAACAATGATTTCTGATGGACGCGGTCAAGTGTGGGGTAGGTCTGCCGGGGGATGCGCGAGTGCCTTTTTATTTTTGCCGCATGTGACGTTAACGACGCTTTCTGATTGGTTATCCAGTGACAGTCGGCTGGCGTGATTGGTAAACTGGTTCAACTTCAACTTTAATTAAAATCTCTTTATTGTGAAACACAGGTCCAAGTTGTTTGCGTTTCATCATCATCAGCTCATTATACGTCCCCACCGCGGGAAACGAGCCTACCTATACCCCGACTTCACGCACAACCCCTGAATCTCTTCGCAGGCGTGCGCAGGTTTCCTCGCGACATTTTCCATCAGCGTAAGAGTTAAACGTACATATAATTTCGAAAATTCTAAAATGATACATGGTAGGATTCGAATTTGCACCCTACGGAAGAAACAGCCCAGTGAGCCACCGACGCTAACTAAAAAAATACTAAGCGAAATAACACAGCCTCAACAGTCTCTCATGACATCCAGATTGGCGGTACTTCAAACGATCGTGGTCGTCGAATAATAGCCGAAATTAATAACCGCAGCTTGTCACTTTTGACACTTGCGGATTAATCGTTGTATTTCCCAGAATACGCCACGTCTTCGTTTCTCATAAAATTGCGCCTGTCACCACCAAGGAGATTATTGCTTGAGACGAAATGTAGCCATGTTGATTGCAGTGCGATTTTAAAATGGTACTTGTAAAAGTCTGACTTTACATCTCGTGGAATGGTATTCTATATTAAAAAGAAGCAGATATGTCACCAGTACGCGCATTGTGAAGACTCGAAAACGATTCAATTGATGTTTTAGTTAGTCTGCATTGAGCGCAGCGACAAAAATGTTACTTTGTTTTGTATTTGTGCTTACCAATTTTGAGCGAATATGCCATCTAATGTGTTTCGAAAGTGTAATTATGACTCCAAAATTTATAAGAAAGCGTATAAAATCAAAATGCATGAGCACTCTACGATGTCATGACATGTGGAATTGAATCAAAATTTTGCCCAATTGACGCGACGGGCAGAATTTAGCCGCGTACACTTCAAGTGAGATTGTACATCAAGTTAGTTTCTTGTCTAAGGAAGGTATTCATTGTTTATATTTTATTCTTCGAGAAGGAAATAGAAAGGAAGTGGCGGAATGCAGGGAAGCTGGTGTTCACTTTATATGTGCTGAACGGACAATAGCTAGGCACTTAAATAGATGATGATGAAGTAAATAGAATTCAGTACGAACCATCCCACACAAATGTCGTATTGATTTTGCATTGCGAAATAGGTACACTGTGATCTAAAATGCATAGCCATTTGTTGGGGTGGCGGGGCTGGTTGTTTCCACGTAATGGTATGTTACAAGAAATGACTCGGTGTTACTCGTAGTATAGCTTAAACAATTTTCTTGAATGAACGGACACAGTCGCGCTAATATTGATATCCATGAGACTTAGGCCCGTATTCCAGAACGAGACTCAATCCTTTTCTAATTCAATTTAGGTGAATATCAACGTTGAATCTCGTTCTGGAATACGGGCCTTAGATAAACAATAAACTAACTTTAGATGCACAAACTCACTCAAAAGTGATCGAGGTAAAGTGCTGGCCATCGCATCAGTTGGGCACTCTTCATTCATAATCACGTCGCTCGCTACATGTCATATTATAGTAGTGTGTTCGTGCTTTTGATTTTGCACTCTTTTAATGACGCGTTAAGGTCAAAATTTAATTGTATAATTTTACGTTCTAAATATAAAAGTAACTAAAATTATAACTCTAAAATGAAACCGTTAGTATAGCCGTACATCAATATTATACCAACGGTGCACTATTTCCACGGAATGAGTTGCGACTCAAGTCATTACCCGAGTGCTCCGAGGAAGCTACTAATGTTCCTTGAAACACCGATCGTTGAGTGCTCCCTAGAAACGTTGTTGTATTTCGGATGTTCGCTTGTGATAGTGGTTCCATGGTATTGGTGAAAACTACTTCAGGTTCCTCACCCGAAGGTTAAAAATGGGGGCTCTATTTCTGAGACTTTTCACAGTTTTTATCTCGAGAATCGCGATCGATAACTTACTTTTATGGCGCAGTGGCCAAAATATACTAATGAAGTAAAAAAACGTTGTATTTTCTTTCTGTTTCGTTAACCCGCTTGATGGAGGTTTCTCAATGGAGACAATGATGTGAAGTGTATAGATTCGTGATATGCTCACAAAACAACCGTAAAAAGTGTTCCGAATGTAGTGACAGCCTTTTGCCTACAACTGTATTCTCTTTGGCGGTTCGTTTTTAAGGTACAAGTGGCGTATCTACCTTTATTTATACAGAATATCATTGAATGGAGATAAATTGACTTTGCCGATCTGGAAGTGGATTTGGACCTTGATAGATCGGAGTAAGGACAATTTTAGTGGGACTTTTTGGGTGTCTTAATTTAGACTTCCTTTGTGTTGTTCACCTTATGTCGTGTCCTGCTGATTTTAGCATGATTTAGTGACAGCTGCAGAGAACGGTGTTATCGTAGAAAGCTATATTCTATGGCTTAATAGGTTTTTGCCGTCAATATGCTAAGATGAAGAAAAATATTGTTTAGCTAAACTAGGATTACTTAAAGACCTTTTTTGCAGAATACACCAACCATTCTTAGCCAATTCATCTATATACCACCATTGCCAAATGCAAAGTTAAATTATCGATCGAGTCGCTCATGCCAAGATGTTGTTTTCACTACTTTATTTCAATTGCACTTTTTGCAATGTCAATTACAAAAGTTGCAAAGCGAAAGATGACTCGGTGCGGAATGAAGTGTTCACTTGAAGCTGGCAAACGAATTGGGTTGGTAGGTCAAAATGAATGGTTAATGACTATAGTCTTTTATCTTAAAATTTTACAGTAGGAAATAGAAATTTATTTTTTTAAGGAAATAATAATTTTTATTGTAAGATATATAGATAAAAATACTTTATTGCACGTAAGTAAAACAAATCATGCAAGAAAACGGATAATAACAAAAGACAAAAATACAAGATGGGCGGTCTTAATGCTTAGGTAGCAATTTCTTCCAGGCAACCTTTGGGTAACAAAAAACGCGTAATGGTAAGCGGACTAGTGCAAAACGATTCAAAATTATATGTACTTTACACTTTAATTACTACTTACTTAAGACCACATTCAACTATTACCATTAGTGTCATTACAAAATGAGTCTATAACAGTCCATTGCAGGGCACAGGCCTTCCCGCACAGCATAGCCATTGGGAGATTGAGCCCTAACCCACCACGCGAGTCCAATGCGAATTGGTTGGTGTTGACGACTACCATCCTAAAATTGGAGCCGGGACCGACGGCTTAACGTGCCCTCCTAAGCATGGAATCTTTATTTTCGGACAATCGGTAACCCACCGGAACCGATGCGAATTTGTTGGTGTGACATTTTTCTAGAAATCCAATGCTCTAAAAAGTATAGATTCATGATGTGCTCACAAAACAAAACATGTTCCAAATGCAGCACATGTTTCGAATGAGCGTACATTTACCTAAACAAAGCCTACAAATTGTATTCTCTTTGGCGGTTCTTGAGGTACGGGTGGCCTATCTACCTTTATATATACAGAATATCATTGTAGAAATCGCGATACATTATCATAAGTCACCATTAGAGACGTCGGGCGCGCGACCGCGCTCGGCTTGCCGCGATGACATTTAAGAGGTATTTATGGCAAACCGCTTGCTTGTATAGCTTGCTTACAGTTCCGATTGCAAAGATACATTGGATAGTGTTAAATTTAATGTAAATTTCCAGACTAATTTCATCATCTGCTGAATGAAGGCCTCCCCTAATAATTTCCACGCGGACCAATCCCTAGCAGTTGACATCCAGACTACACAGCGCTATTTTTTTAATGTTACAAAGCGAGAAGGATGGTCAGGACGCTTACCAGATGGTAAGTGCTTGACCATGACAGAGTGGCATTGAAGGAGACCAACAAGTGTTAATATCCTCCATCAATGCCGCACTGCGCCCGACACCCGAGACAACATATGTAAGGTCTCTTATACCCGGTAATTACACTAATAATTACACAAAAGTGCATAATGGAAAAAAGTATTTTTATCCGCTGTTTAGTACCCATAACGCTTAGCTCAGTGAATGTTTGAAGATATTTATTTTAATAAAACTCCCAAGTCAAATAGCTCGACATTTGTAAGTTGCTACATTCAGCGCTCACAAAGTCAATTTCCCGTGCGGTATCACGTCGCATATAAAATACGTGACCGCCGAGTAACCTGTTACCAAGGAACCAACGCATCACAGCCATCTTTGTCAATGAGGCTGAAATTAAAAAAAAATCTAGATGCAAAAATCTGTTGAATAGGCTTTTTCTGGGCAAGCTCGCTCCATCTTATATCACGTCTCTTCCACTAGGATAGTCTGTGCTCAAGAGCAAGCCCGTCATGAATAAAAAAAAATAAGAAAAATTGTAGAAACAACGAGATGGACGAAACAGGGCTTAGTAAAAAAAAGCTGTTTTCGTGAACGTGCGAATTGCTCACTTTTGTGAGAATTTGTCTACCAGTTTCAACACTATCACTAAGATATCTATCATTAAGATAAGGAGACCCAAAATTAACACCCTAACTTCTCTTATTTGACTTTTGTTTACAATAAAATGTGTATATTTATCTATTAGTTGGAAACCAAAGTACAAGTTTCTGGCCTAGATTGGGGATAGATGGCGCTGTATCATTGTCGATTCAGAAAAATCCCTTTTCCCACTTCCAAGCCGACTTCAGTTCACCGTCGAGTAACAATTCGTTCGTTCATTACTAATTGGCAAAGGAATATCTCACTTGTGTGCCGACACCACCCACTTCCTTACAAAGGGGAGTCGAGTGGGACGTTTCACCTCGTAAACATCCCGCTGTTTGTAAGTATATCAATCGGTGGGTGGTAATTAATCTTCTCATAGACACGCCTAGGACATATGATGGATTAAGTCGGACTGGCCCCCGATTCTCGTAATTTACGACGTCATCATCATCAGCTCATTATACGTGAGGGGCACGAGCCGGTTCGTGAAGGGTTGTATAGACCTTAGTCGTCCACGCGGCTCAGTGCGGATCGGCCGACTTCACGTACGTCTGTTACAAAAAAAAACCGAGTTCACGGCAGTACAAGATTTTCTGTACATGAACCATGAACATGCCTAGGTGTTTATATTTATATTACTATGTTTGTGCTTACAAAAAAGTATTTAAGTATGTCTATCCGTTGTTTATTAGCAATACAAGCTGCTTGCATAATTTGTAGCTAAATGTCGTTGTTATAATGTCATTTATATTATAGAACATTTATATTGTAACTATGATTCATCATCATCATCATTTCAGCCTTTCGACGTCCATTGCTGGACACAGGCCTTCTCCCATGTTTTCCGATCTGATTACTATGATTGAAGACTAACAATTTAAAAGCTCATATTTCGCTTAGGTAAAGAAAATCCACATTTTGCCTGAAATAGATGAAGCTGAAACTAGCAGAAAAAATCTAGCAGATAAACGCAAAAGAAAAAAGAATTAGTCCCAAAATATGTCAAAAAGATCTAAACGATTCGCATTTGGCAGACGAAAACAGTCTTTTGGGTCTAAGTCATCCCTGACCATCGCTTTATTCGGCTAGAATTTTTCTGCCAGTTTCAGCCTCATCTGAACTAGGTAAACCAGAATAACGCAGTTATGCCTACAACATGTTGGAGGTGAGGTTTCCTCACCTCCAACTCCCTTCCGATCTAGACTCCGCCTGTGCTCATATGGGGCAGGTATTCTAGATAGGTTCAGTAGTCTGGCGTTATAAAAGGATGTGTGGTCTAAGTGACAAGCTGCTTTACATTGTTTGAAATATTTTAAAACGGAACTCTTTAACTTTTTAACACTTTACCTGCTCCTGACGGATCATCATCATCAGCTCATAAACGGTTCCACCGAGGGGCACGAGCCTACTTGTAAAGGGTGTATAGGCCATAGTTCACGCACAACCTTTGAATATCTGTGTAGGCGTGTTCAGGGTTCCTCACGATGTGTTCCTCCACCGTGAGAGCTTCGGATAAACGTATATATAATTTTGGAAATTCGAAAAGTCATTGGTATGAGGCGAGATTTGAGCCACTGACATTCCCTTCTCTGTGACGGATATATCCAAATAATAGATTTTCTATTATGTCTTTAATCCTGGTGGTTAATGGATTGTTAGTTAGAGTAACTTGCACTACTTACCTATTAACACTAATATGCAATGCGTACACTTTGCTTCTGGATTTATTTTTACAATAAACCTATATTTTTTTTTGAAAACAAATTATTAGATTGAAAGAATTGGCCCTACATAGGCCAAGTCTTTTGATTCATTTGTATTAAATTTTACTATTAAGACTCAATAACGATTTTAATGACATTTTAGAAGTATTTAAATTGGGGCTCTGTTCAATAAACAGATACCGTAAAAAGAACTAATCGTTAATCCGTTAGTAATGAATTCTTATCACTTGTACCACATTTGTATCTATTTGTCGGTTCTGCTGCTCCGAATCGCTGTGAAGAATGGGATTTTCACGCGGAATACCCACCGTTCTCGCTTATGAAAATACTCGCTTATTTTGAATAACTACTCGCTTGAAAGGCATCGTGAGGAAATAAAGATTGGATCGTAGGTTTGTATTTCAGTTTTTACTGTATTGAGTTTATCCATTGTGTTGGTAAGCGTAGCGTAGTATGCCATCAGGTCGCAGGTGGAAGATTTATTTATTTATTCGTATGGCATTTTATCTTCACCAAGTTGCTTCCAATAACATGCAAGTTTATTCTACAAGCGAATATCTAAGTTCTTCACCCATTGGGCTGCATCAGCATTCAGGAGAGAGCAAACTCAGAGAGTCTCCAGAGAATCTGGAAGATGATGTGCCGTGTATTGACATTATTTTGTCACGGTGCTGTAAGACGGATTTAGGACTAAAAAAAATAGAAGAGAACGTGTATAGTACGCGACAATTCGAGGTGGCAATCGGGGTATGTCATGAGGCCCGGGGGAAGTGACCCCCCGCACGCCGCACGTCACCCGCGCTCGCCTTAGTTCTGCACGAGAACATATCGATCCTGTTTATCGATTTGAATTTCGCCTACGTTTTGTATTAATTTAGCTCATTTCTTATCTCCATGTAAATGTGTTAAATGTTACGTGTTTGGCAATGAACAATGTTAATTTTAGTGTGGTCTTAAGTGCTTTTACCATTATAGCCCAAACTGAATAATCCTGATTCATTTTGATTTTATTTATAATAAACCTAATTACATGAATATTATCTGATTTTGTTGCATGGAAAAAAATACGATATACACTACCTACCCTGGCTAGTAATGTCACACCACTATGTAATTTCAATCGTAACTTGTCGCTTAATATAGCAGCTTTTTCTCGTCAAACCTAAGGGCCCGAGCCCATTACTGGACTGTAACAAGGCATTAATATAAACTTTATACAGGTTATCAGAGCTCCGATGTTCTTATGATTATCACATTTCTCCCATTTCCACATCGGCCATTACGTTTGTAACCAACTCGGCGATGATAGATTCCCGCTCGCGTTAGACGAATCGATACCTCCAATGTCCAGGATAGTTCATCAATCATGTCAAATCGAATGGATAGCTCGATTATATCGTTCGTTACTCGATTCGATGAATAATTTAACGCTCCATTCGAGTTTCATGGGGGAAATTTGCAAAAGAAATGTCGTATTTGTGTGATTAAAATTTTATCGGACACTATTGGAGATATTATTTGAACTGTCTCTGTGGACTACGTGCTGAGTAAAAACGCTATGTGGTCCGAGGGTTGTGGGTTGGAATCTCACGGTGACACATTGAAAGTCATTTCGTACGATTTGTCCTACTTGGGTTAGGATATAGCTGACCGAATGACCTGATTGTCTGAAAAGAAATATGATTCCGTGCTTCGTTTGGCACGTAAAGCGGTCGGTCCCGGCTCCAATATTAGGATGGTAGTCGTTAACACCCACCAATCAGCATTGAGCCCGCGTAGTGGGTTGTGGCCTAATCTCCCCATGGCTATGATGTGTGTGAAGGACTGTTCCCATCAGTGTGACGTTATAGGCTGATAATGGACTTAAATTAGTTTTACTTGTATTACGTTACAAGTCTTCTACGAAGTGCTATATTCAGCCTATCAATTGAATATCCAAAACAGCCAAACCTCTCTCTCTCTTAAACCTGTTGCAGTCCACTGCTGGACATAGGGTCCCCCATTTTGCGCCAGATATCCCGGTCCTCCGCTTTTCTCATTCAGCCTCCACCAGCGACCATTTGCAAGTCGTCGGTCCATCGGGCTGGAGGGCGTGCTACGCTACGCTTGCCAAGACGCGGTCTCAGTTCCAGAACTCGTCTGCTCCAACGGCCATCGGTTCTGCGAGATACGTGATCAGCCCACTGGCACTTCAACTTGCTGATCCAGCGGTCGGTAACTTTAGTTTTCTTACGGATAATTAGCCTAACTTATTCCGATTCCAATATATGTAACGATATATCGCAAATAGCTGATAGCAGTTCGCCACGTGCCTCTAATAATTATAGAAAATATACTGAGATCGTTATATCGCCAGTGTACAGTTAGGAAACGCGGTTAAAAAACAACGTGTTTATAACATTCAAAATAACTGAGCAGTTGCAAAACAAAAGCACTAATGGATAATCGTAAAATCGAACGTGCGATCGAATATTAAGGCGCTTTTACACGATGCTAGTTTGAAATGCATATTTTTTTTGTTATATGGACTCCGACTGTCAAATCATATACACCCATAGACTTTCAAGAAATGCGTGAATAGGCCCAAGTTCGCTCCTTTTTCGATCAACTCAGATATACGTACCTACAATTTTTTTGATGATCAGGAGGCCAACGAGCATACTGTTCACCTGATGGTAAGTGACACCGCCGCCCATGGACATTTGCAAGACCATTTGGCATCGTGTACACTCTGTGTAATATAAGAATATCAGCTTATAGAATATAAGAGTTGTTTTGGACAAACATAATTGAAGACGATAGAGCAGAGAGAAGATCCTTTTTACACAACTTTTTAAGCTATGTATTGTTAAAGATCCGCTTTAGGACGCTTTTTGTCACTACAAATTTTTACCCATTTACGTTGCTATAGCTGAAAGCCCGTCAGTTTTTTTTTCTATATATGAAAACTTAATAGCCACGGGGAGTTTGGGACGTAACCCACGTTAGTAACTGCTAACCTAGGATTCCAATAGTTGGGATAGCCGGGACCGATCGTTTAACATGCCCCCAAAGCACGGTGTGAAGATACTAAATCTTGGGGCGATCGATGAGCGTGTCGATCAAACGTCGGCGGGCGTACGGAAATAGACCCCAATTATAGTGCGCCCGCTATTTTTGCGTGCGACGAGAAACAGGCGTTGAGAATGTGTGGTACAAGTTGAAAGCGACGAGCGTTGTTTATCAAGTTAAAAAAAATACTGGTGGCTCAACGGTGCGTAGTTTTGCCTTCCGATCGGGTAGGCGCAGGTTGAAATTCCACCACGTACCAATGTCTTTTCGAAATATGTTCGTTATCCGACGCTCTTACAGTGAAGGGAAACATCGTGAAAAAGGCTGTTTTCAATATAATTCTCACGTTGCAGTCAAAAGTTATAAACCAATCAAGTCAAAGATCAAGTCTTTTTCGTCCCTGGCCTTTGCGTTTTTCTGCTAGAATTTTTTCTCTAGTTTCATTTTCATTTCTACTCCCGGTACGTGGATGTCACTTGGGATCTTTTCTGCCCTCCATACGCAACCGATGCTACTCATAATGTGTCGTATGCACTTAAACTTGCTAGTCCTGTGGATAATGCATCTCTTCCTCATTAGTTTTCAAAAATTCACCCACAGCAACATACAAAGTTCAATATAAGCTATTAATAATAATAAAATCAAAGCACTAAATCCTTCTGAATTCTTCTTTCTTCTGAATGTAATCTAAATTCTGAATGTAACAAATACTTTTATTAAAACCGCATCGAAATTGCTTCTGCCAAACGCGAGATAATTGCGGACAAACATACAAAGTTACTAACGGGTCAAACTGAGAACCTCCTTTATTGAAGTCGTTTAAAAATGATACTCAATAATAAATAAAATAAATATCCACTGACATTCACACAGCGCCGTCTAGTCCTAAGTTAAGCGTGAAGCCTGTATTATGGGTACTAAACAACGGATAAACATACTTACGTATTTTTTTTTTGTGAATACAAACATAGAAAAGACATAACCGCGGAAAGTTAACACTTGTGGCAAACTCAGCTCGAGCGCATCGGCATCCCGGCGGTGGGCTGCCAAGAGATGCACCGGTTGCTTCCGAGTGCACTCGTTGATACCGTGTTTCATTGCACTCTGCTATATGTTATTTTATCGCTACGACCACAATGATATTCTGGATATATAAAGGTAGATACCTCTACCGTGCCTCAAAACGAACCGCCAAAGAGAATACAGTTGTAGGCTCTTTGTTTAGGTAAATGTACGCTCATTCGAAATATGTGTATGTGCGCTATCGCTGCATTCGGAACACTTTTTCAGTTGTTTTGTGAACATATCGCGAATATACACTTTTTTCACGAATATTATCTATACTTTTTACATCCTTGTACGAGCATAGCTAGTTTCAGTTTTGCTGGTGTCAATATTATGAGGAATGAAAGTCCGTAATAAATGAATATGGTGCGTTAAATACATTTAATGGTAATCCTAAGTGGTCTAAACGTAACCAAATGGGATCAGAACAAGGCATCTGATTTTTCTGTATTAATCAGATAGTAAACATATTACAGAATCGATTTAGTCCAAACCAAAGATGTCTCGACTTAGTTCTTTTTTTTACGAACTGACTACTGCTATTGGTCGCATATGGTCTTTACAGCTTCACCGGGCAATTGGCCAGCGCTGATGGCTTTCAGCCTTAATTGACCAAATTCATTATTGAGCACTTCAAAGAACTAAAATTTACGCTTTCAATAACAAGTAATTTACAACAAGGTCCTAATTTTATAAATGGCGACAATTGTGTTAAAACTAAATATTTCAGCTGTATTATAACAGAAAATAAAAAAAGTTACCAAATCAGTATTTTTGTAAAATTAACAGACATAAAGTATGATTTTAAAAATAGCATCAAAAAGAAACAGTATTCCCTTTTTGATATGCCACGGTAGGAGGGAGCCGTCTAGCGTAACGTTAAAAGAACAAAGGTCCGTCCATCTTGCTACTTATTATCCGGCTTTATTAATAGAGGGAAATACATTAGGTAGGGATGTGCGCGTTTTCGGATACGGATATAGTAGGATATTTTATGTGCGAAGAATCACGTGTTAATTTTGCGTGGAAAACTAAATGCCATCTATTTTTGTTTATTTAAGCTTTAAGTATATTTTGAGCACGGGGAAGTAACACAAACCTTGCTTAATATTTACTAGAACTCCTAATTTACATATTGGAGTTTGTTAATGAATGAACGTCACTGCCATGACAGCTTGTTGATTTTGGCGACGGACGCAGCCATCCTACTCAAAGAAGTTTATATGTACAACAGTGCTATGTTTTGGGCTGAAAAATGAGATAATCAGTAAAATTACTCGGTATTATGACTGCAAGTTCTTTTAAAAGGTAGGCAAATCTAGCAGAAGATCAACTTATGGTAATTTATATCGAGTGCCAAGGATACTCGCTACTCCAAAGGAGCAACGGTGTGTTACCATTGCCTTAAACATTGCCAGGAAAATTAAATACAGGGGTACTAATTTCCTACCAGTTTCCATTGAAACTGCTGGATATGTTTTTTATTTATTAAGTCATATGAACTCGCAAATTGTGAAATGTGGACATGTTTCCAAGCAATCAGCTTTTAGTGGAAAACTACCTCCCGAACCAGTGGTAGCTTCATTTGACATTCAAAAGTATTCTGTAAGGACCTAAAGTGAATAAACACTTTTCATTTTCATTTTCTCGTCGTTTAAAGCCAGAAAAATGGGGGGCGTCCATTTTGAAGTGTGGCTGAAATGATCATATTTCAATGTTCGGTCGCCTTAACGTGTTCTGTGTTTGTACGGAATGGTGATTGATTTAACCTCGCGCATGGAGCGGTGTACAGACGAACGAGAAATGGGAACTATGTTTTTAAATATATTATTAAAAACTGCTTATAAAAAGCTGATGAAAACTATATGCGGCAGTGTATTTTAACC
Source organism: Leucinodes orbonalis (assembly GCA_019425675.1). Taxonomy (NCBI): domain Eukaryota; kingdom Metazoa; phylum Arthropoda; class Insecta; order Lepidoptera; family Crambidae; genus Leucinodes; species Leucinodes orbonalis. Next base: position 106,929 of record PQWD01008005.1, read on the forward strand.
TGTATAAGACTAAAAGTGACACTGTTTAATGCTATATGAGGCGCTATGGTGGCGTGTTGCACATGGATATCAACTGCTAAAGATCCGCGTGTAAGTCATTAGGGGAGGCCTTCGTTCAGCAGTGGACATTTTAGGCTGTAATAATGATGATGATATTATAGTCTGTATTACACTATGATAGTGAAGTACGCGCTCAACTGGGGGGTTTCCCGCCATCGTTTAAAACAGTATTACTAGAATGATACGTCAGCATTTTTGTACCAGAGAAGGCGAAGTAATGTTATTGTAATATTGTTTCGAGATGGCGGTATTCATTACCCGATAATTGAAGCTGCCAGTATGTTCGGAACCTTGCCGAAAGGGTCTTCCTTGTGTGTGTTTAGGGTGTCATATATTTTAGTTCAATGAAAAATTGTTATTTTGACATTGTCTACCGTAGGTATAAATATTAAAATATATATTATGTCAATATAAGTTTCTCGTAATAAATGAAATTTGATAAACTTAATAAATTGAAGTCAATGTAATCAATAATAGGCAATGTACACATTTCGAATTTCAAAAACATTTACCTAAACAAAAGAGTACAAACTGTACTCTCTTCGGCGGTTCGTTTTTGAGGCACGGATGGCGTATCTATCTTTATATACCACACATAATACAGAATATCATTGATAATAAGTACAATTGTAGCACATCACTACAAAAGCTACCGGGGAGGTCGACAATGGAGTCGTCCCTTCGTCTTGTTAACGACAATCGTCCGATCGGGGGTCGTATCGATCGAGCGCTTAATTACGAGACGCCTGTATGTGTTTGAGGTTTTTTTAACCCCCCTTTTACGGTCTCGCGCGAAGCGGACGCTCGGTTTGTCTGGACAGTATCCGGTGATGGAGGGTTCTATGCTTTTGTTATTGAGCGTTTGAAGTGAACGATGAGGATATGGTGTTGGCTATTCATTTAGTTGATTGTTTTAATTGTAAACACGAATTCAAATACATTGGAACTTTCTTCGTGCTCTAGTGATGTCGCTAGTGATGATCGCTGCGTAACCCAAAGGTCGTGGTTTTGAATGCCCGGGGAAACGACACTTTATGCAATTTCTCCACTTTGGTTAGAACACTGCAGGCTGAATCACCTGATTGTCATTATTTTATTTATTTTATTCGGAATACCAGCAGCACAAATACAGTTTGTTGAATTACAATTAGAAGTACAAGTTATGTCTAAGCTATTGATAGGTATTCGCAAATTATTTCTAAATAGCACACACGTCAAGATAACCATGACAAACAAGTCAGTGAGAAAAAATATTTTGATACTTGGGAAACGCGTTTCATTTGTTTTGGCCTGTTGAGAAGTCGTGATAAAGGAAATCATTACATAAGAAAAGTGTGGCCACCAAGGTCAAGTTATACCCCAGGATCAGAAAACATACTTCATTCACAATGATAACACTTTATCATACCACCTTTGCACTCAAAATTTGGGATAATGTAAAACGTCATGAAATATATTAACCGCGAAAGTGTTGCTTTAAAATGATTTTATTTTTCAAAAATTACAGATGCCAAATTAAAAGATGGGAGTTTTGTAGGTCCTTAGATACGGAAATTAGAATGAGACAATATCTTTCATAATAAATTAAACGAAGAAGACTTTATGGCTTAGAAATTCATGGTACATTTTATTTTTATTTTTTTAGGAAATAAGAGAGTTAAAATCTATAGAACACTTGAAAATGGTATAATTCAAGTCTTGCATGCTTTTGGATGTAAAATGTGCCTTAAAATACATAAGTTGGACTCACGTTTCGATTGTTTAAAATATGGGGGACGTAGGATGGTGGGTGCTGCCATCAAGATACTGTGGACATGAAACATGGCGATATCAAGGCAAATGGAGCCCAGCCATGGTGGAGCGGATTATTGTTTAACTTTGAGAAGAGAAGCTGTAGAACTTAATTATAAAAGAAAATGTATCTGAATTTTAAAATTTTAAGATTATTAAAACTCATGAATCGGTATAAAATATTAAGTAGTATAAGACCGTAAAGTCTCCTGTAGGTTACCAAAAACCCGAGCTAACTAAAACTTTAAAATAGCACCATTGTGTATGTTTTTAATGTTCTCTCAAAATTAGTTTAATTCTTTTTGTGGGCTTACAAAAGATGATGATTTGTCGACCAGTGTAATTTATAGTGAAGGATCACAAATTGAGTAAGACTAAGCTGTTTATGAAATTTATTTTTTGTTATTCTATCTAAAAACATCTTAAGTTTTTAAGTGATAACTAGACAAATGTCTCTTCTTTTTCGAATGTCAATGAATAATATGGGGTCTTAAAAATTTACATACTCAAATATATAAGTACAAAAACATGCGCTCCTACTACTACTCGTTTAGAAACAAGAATGGCTTCGACTGATTTCACGTGTTCCTCTTTTGTGGTAGGTAATGTTTTTTTTATTTTTTATGTCAACAGTAAATAAATATTTTTGTCCATGTTTTAGGTAAGTCTCTTCTTCATCTGTTGAATGTGAACTACTCAACGAACCGGTAAGATGTTCGTGACTTCGCTCACATGAAATTCGGGGTAACTGGTTCCTGTTTAAGGGTTTGGAGGCAGATTTAATAAAATAAATCGTAATAATGAGCGATGCGTAACAAATTATTCGTACGTTTAATCTTTAACCAATGGCTTCACTGCTTACTCGTAAGTACCGTATATTACTTAACCAATAGTTTCATTGCTTAAATAATCGCGTATCAAGAGAGCGTACCGAACTCCTCAATAATTCACACAATCCGGAACAAAGCATCCCAGCAATGGTCCGTTTATTCGGACGCCTTAAAAATTCAGCCAGCAGTCGCGGTCGTTTGGTCGGCCTTACGGTTAACTAATTAAAGCGAACTCGTTAAGTATTTATTGGTGATTTGTTTTGTTTTCAAGCCTACACTTTTTGGACCTGCCCCTTCTACCGGGACCGGGCGGAGGTGGCATGGCCAGACATTTATTACCCACATAGCTTGCTGGTTTCCGTAAAACGTGGCCGTACCAGCGAAGGCAACACTCCTGCAGCTTGTCTGCAATTTCACTAACATGAAGGCTACCCCGGATGCGGGAGTTCCTAACGATCTTTACGGGTGACCCCACACATCCATCGCAGCATGTTCATCTCCGTGACACGTAGCTCTTGCTTGTGTCGCTCAAGTATCGGCCACGTTGATGCTAGAGATCGTGCAAAGTGGAAGAGAAAGTGCCGGAAAGCGGACCCTGGGCTTCGGGGCGCAAGCTCCGAAAGTAACCGGGAATATCGCTGTAATGATGATGATGAGAGCGTCGGTGGCTCTATGGTGTGGACTGTCGACTTCTACCGGGAGGGCTGAGGTTCAAATCCCGACACGTACCAATGTGTTTTCGAATTTTCGAAAATATATGTACGTTATCCGACGCTCTTACGGTGAAGGAAAACATCGTGAGGAAACCTTCATGCACGCCTGCGAAGAGATTCGAAGGTTGTGTGTGAAGTCGTCCAACCCGCACTGGGCCCACGTGGACGACTAAGGTCTAATCACCCTATACGGGTAGGCTCGTGCCCCTCGATGGGGACGTTTAATGAGCTGATGATGATGATGGAACATTCTTATAGTTTTTCTTAAATGCAGAATAGCAATAATTGATTGATTGACCCTTACAAACAGACATGTTCATGCACATAAATGTTTGTAATGCCCAGGTATCGAACCCGGAACCCTTGGTGAAAAAGCTAACGTCTCGACCACATTAGTCGTCAATTTGATAATGACACAGGTTAATGAAATCAAAGATGTATAATATAATATCTTATGCAACACGTATATTTGAGATTACTCCCGGAAATATGGAGGCAAGAGCTTTCCGTAATCATAATAAATATTGGCTCTATTTTCGTATATTAATTCTTAATAGCCCCCTTGATACGGTTATCCGGTTTTCCCAATTATCCGTTGCTTGTGTAAAATTCAACAGGACTTGGCCGCGCTTCCGACTAATTCATTCGAGGGATCGGACGCTTTCTGTATTAATGGCGATTCATTCTTATGAAAGCTATGGCGCATTTACATGGTACGATATGTATCTATTAAACATCAGTTTTCGTTTTCGTTTACTCAATAGAAATTATTTATATAAACACTTATACTATTATGTCTAATTAATATAATTATATTTAATGTTAAACGTATACGGCGTTCTGAAACTGTAGCCTTAGTTTAAAATACCTAACAAATGTTGCAATACCCTGACAGGGTCATGTTGAGAAACCTGCACTAATATTATAAGACCATTGTTAACAAAAATGCGCAATAAATGAATATGAATATTTTATATAGTGATCATTTCAGCTGGTATAAATTGATGCCAGGTGTGTAAATTACTGATGCAGTATTTATTTTTATTGGTAGCAAACGTATCTCATCTTGAGTCATCAAAAAACTTATTAATGCCTTTTCAGGCTCATAAATGAAAAAAGGGTCTTTTTTAAGGAAGTCATGTCTTTTCGATGTTTGTTTAAATAATACCTTTTTGCTAAATATACACGCTTTTATAAATGCTAAAATGTATATTTTTTTCCTCACTGCTCTCCTCGGAGTCGTGCCGTATAAAGCCCTCTTTGGTATTTGCGTAAATTTGTTCCTAAATAATGAATTCAGTGCCTTCCTTTTGGACTCGTTTGCACTAATAATGCACGTAACATGGTGGGAAATTCGGAATACGTTTTGTTACACGTGTTCTCATTTGTTACTGTTCGTAGTTCGGATTTCTTTCGAGTTTGATTCCAATTTTAAAACTTTTGTTTGTGACGATCGTAATCTGTAAATGTAGTAATATCTTAATCGTATTAATTTTTTATGAATGAATTAAAAATTTTGCATCAACATCAAACTCGCTGCCGGATTTTGTGTTTCCCGAAAAGTACAATTTGGGGACCTTAAATCAAGAGTGAATAGGTTTTATATAGATTCCGTCTGCAGTGTCCTAACAAAATTATAGTATATTTATAATGTATATAACTAATAAACTATTTTCGTGATCATCATCATCATCCGCTCATTAAACTTTCCCACATCGGAAAGCAACATTGAGCCACTGGCGCTTAACGTCCCCACCGAGATTCCCGAGCCTCCATCCTCCACATCAGAAAGCAACAGCCCACCCACAAGAGATGTTTATTCTTTCACACTTTACAAGAGAATTCATCAACTGCTTGCTTACAATCAGTATTTATACCCTTTTATCGGAAGTCAACATTATAACTTTACTAAATAAATAATCAATAAAAGTATACATAAAGGTGGCGCCACTGCACCACTTCCGTTTGAATAAATGTTATTGAGACTTTTACATTTCGATAATTTACAAATTTTTAATACAAGCATAAGCCATTTGACAACTCAGTTTAATATAATACAGTAATTTCATAAAATATACGAAAAGCTAATACTAACCGGAAGCTTAAAGACCAACTATTAACATTGCCTTCAAATCAAAGATGGCGACACTTGACTGTTAGAACGTGTTTACGAAAATACATTGGACAATTTAAACGTTCAAATATTTATGACTCACAATAGCACAAATTTCCCAATACAGGAGATGGGGCAAGCCGCGTTAAAAAGTGCGACAAATGTATGCTCAGCGAGCATACACTGGCTATAGTTTACGCTCTGTGAGACGAATCAAGACGCACGAATTTTAGAAGAAATTACCGTTTTTTTTCCAAAATGCCATCCTGTGCAATTGTAACATGCCATCATCGCAGTGAATCAGTAAAATTTACCAAGAAATATAATATCTTTTCACAGGTAAGAACCGAAAAGAAATTGCGACACTGGGACTGCCTATAAACTTGGCGGCTTGTCCAGTCTAATGTATATTCTGATGTCTGTGCACAATAGATAGGAACGATAAATTCAGGTACTTAGTCAGATACTCTTGTTCTTTTTATTATGTCACAGTGTCCGACTATCGCCCCCCTATATCTCGCGGTGTTCGCAGGTTAATCCCCTTAAATAGAGGCTGTTGAGAGTGGCGGGAGGGGGGTTAGAAGATATAAATCACTAGAGATTATCGGCTATCGTTGGATGCGCTTTTTTGCGACGCGAGCAGCGGGCTTTATCTATTCATCAGGGTTGAATGTAAGGGTTAAGAATGGAGATAAGTACGTGAGGGTTAGTTGGACACCATAGATAAACAATAAACTAGATGCACATCATCAGCTCATTAAACGTCCCCACCGAGGGGCACGAGCCTACCCGTATAGGGTGATTAGGCCTTAGTCGTCCACGCGGGCCCAGTGCGGTTTGGACGACTTCACACACAACCTTCGAATTTCTTCGCAGGCGTGCATGAAGGTTTCCTCACGATGTTTTCCATCACCGTAAGAGCGTCGGATAACGTACATATATTTTCGAAAATTCGAAAACACATTGGTACGTGTCGGGGGTAAGGGCTGAAGTTCAAATACCTCAGCCCTCCCGGTAGGAAGGCGACGGTCCACACCACAGAGCCACCGACGCTCTTGATGCACATTCTCAGTCAAAAAGTGTCCGCAGGAAAAGTCTGCTATCGCGTCAGTTGGGCAAAATTTTCATTCGTAATCATGTCGCTCGCTATATGCCATAATAACAGTTGTGTGCTCGTGCTTTTGATTTTGTACTCTTTCTATGGCGCGTTAAGGTCACAATTTAAATGAACAATTTTTATGTTCTAAATATAACAATTTGTTTTCGTATGTGTCATACACTTGGGGCTCGGCAACTTTTTGGTTGACGTTCCTGTAAATCTAATGTATTGTTGATTTAAGTTGGACACTGCTTTATTTAAAGGGAAAATAAATAAATATAAATTAAAATAGCGAAATGGTCGCTTCAATCGCTGCGTAACACTATCTGCTTGTACACCAGATGACGGTTACTTATGTTGCAAAAGTTTAATACTTGGTGCGCTAATAATCCTTAAAGAGACCTTTTTAACGTAAGTACTATTTCTCCCGCCATAATAGTAACTGTTTAAGATGATCGATAAGACGCTTACCGTCTTGTTACAAGTTTAATTTGTTGCATACATTTAACTTACGGTGAAGGAAAACATCGTGAGGAAACCTGCGCACGCCTGCGAAGAGTTAAGTCAGCGTGAAGTCTTCCAATCCGCACTGGGCTCTCGTAGACGACTAAGGCCATTACGGGTAGGCTCCTGCCCATTGGTGGGGTCGCTTAATGGGCCGATGATGATGATTATACATTGAAGTGATACAGTTGACCACTACTTGCGCTGAGCGGTGATATGAATCCAAATTTAATTTCACAGTAACACAAACAAAGTAGCACAAATCCCGAGTGAAATAGGGACCGGTGAAAAAAAACCGTGGAAAAAGTCTAAAAATGCTCTATTTCAAACGATTAAACGCAACCGCGTTTCACGGCTCACGTGGCTCGACCGCTTTGTGCCCGGCCCTTGGCGTTTTTATATTTCATTTTGTATGTTTTAACAAGCCTTTTATTTAACTTGCAAAGTGACCGTGTCTTGGGCGGTGAACGTTTTTCGTTTGTAGGAGAATATAAGGAAACGGCGAAGGCTTACATTTCACTAAGTTATATCATCCCGTGAAACGAGAGTGTTAAGCACTTTTGTGCTAGCTAGTGAAATTACCGGGTAGAAGAGACCTAACGTCTGTTGTCTCGGGTGACGGGCGCAGTGCGGCATCGATGGAGAACAATAACTGTCTGGCGTATCACTTACCATCCAGGTGAGCGTCCTGACTGACCGTCCTGTTTACATGTATCCTAAAAAAACTTAAAAGCGAAAAAAGCAGTGTGGGACAGTAAGCCTTTTTTTTAATTATGATGGGCTTGGTCTTGAGCGCAGACTATTGACTATGTGCGAAGTGGGTGCTGGGGAACGGCAAATCGATCGTAGCGCACGGCGTGGCAGAAATGTAAATTAATTCTGGGCTGTCATGTGTCAAATTGCTTTATTTTCATAACTTCCTTTATAATTTTAAGTAAAAACGTGAGAATTGCTGGGGTTTTCCCCACTGCTGTTCGCTGCTTGTTTTTGATAAGCTCTCTTCTGTGTTGATGTAATGTAGCAAAGCAACAACATGCTTACACTTGCCACTTTGGTTGTAAACACAGTCGCACTTAACATTTGTAACAACACGTTCACCATTTATCTGGAATTAAAATAAACAATAAAATAATTTATATAAGTAAGCTGACATGAAGCTAACTCAAATATACTATTTCTATAACTTGATATGTAGGTAGGTATGTACTCACATTTAATGATGTATTGTAGGAAGTTTGCGTCAAGACGTTTGTCTTATGATCAGGCTTTATTAAGAAGCTTTTCCCGTTCGTTCTAAGCTCTTCACTTCTCTCACATGCTGTTAATACTATTCTTACCTTTTTGCTCAGTTTGAGGTTGGAAATGTATTTTATGCTTAATCGATTCAAATCCGTACGTATTATAATACCATATTTTTCACGAGGAAGAATTCGCTAGGTATAATATACACTCACTTTTTACTATTTTTTAAATTTCGTTGAAAACTAGTCGAAATAATATCACAAAGATATCTTATCATCTAGTTGACATGATTTGACAGATGACAAGTCCTGAATAGTTGCGGCCATAGGGGCGCTGTTCGAGCACAACGAATCTAATGGAGAGAACGTGCTCTAAGATGTAGCGAGCTTGCCCATAAAAAGCCTATTCACTCGTTTTTTAAATGGCACGAGGTTTGTATGTGGCCGGAAACACAGAAATAGGTAGTTCATTCCATTTATTTGCAGTACGCATAATGAAAGTAGATGCAAACGCTTAGTCCGGATACGGGGAACGTCAACCACAAATGGATGAAATTTTGCAGTCCGCCTTGATGACTTATGGTATATATATGGTAAAGGGAGACGATTTTGACGAATTTTGTCGTGTATACAAATAATGTGCAATTCGAAAAATGCTCATATCACATACATACAGCACATCATAAAAAAATACAACAGGTGTAGCTTGTGAATTTCAGAAATGCTCTGAGTATTTAAGATGCCTCTCATATGCCTTGCCCGTTAAGTAGGGATAACATATTGTGTAGGGCTGCCTATGGCCTACATAAAAATTATACAATAATAATGGTTATTAATAATTATATTGAGCGTCGGTGGCTCAATGGTGTGGACTGTCGCCTTTCTACCGGGAGGGCTGAGGTTCAAATCCCGACACGTACCAATGTGTTTTCGAATTTTTGAAAATATGTACTATCCGACGTCCAATCCGCACTGGGCCCTCGTGGACGACTAAGGCCTAATCACCCTATACGGGTAGGCTCGTGCCCCTCGGTGGGGACGTTTAATGAACGCTGTTCGCACACATTTACATATTGTCTTTTAAAAAAAAGTTGAAAAAAAAGTACAATCGCTTACAAAAAAATAAAGAGTTATTACTGACATATATGTCAATATATTTAAAAAGAAAAGGAATAAAAAGTACCGATTTCACAGTTCTATTTCTGGGGTCAAATTTTGGAAAATCCCATATTTCTTTAGGTCGACATTGGCCGATAAAGGGTGTGTCTGCAAATTTTTAAATGGAGTTATCTGGAAGTGGTCGTTATTTAGTTCCATTACCGCTTAATAATACAAGATCCATAAAAATATTTCTTTCGTTCATACAATTTACAGAAAAAAACTTTATGTGTTTTAAATGCGAGTGCAATTAAACATTTTTATCTTCTCATTTCTGACAAGTTTTTGATTTATCTTTTGAACACGTCAATACATAGTTAATACCAGATGAATCAGGGTGGCATCCCTATTGTGGAAGATTGATTCTCGATATTCTTCTGTAAACAAATCTGTTTGGAGTGTTGGAGGTTAACTGTTTGCGGCCGAATGAGTTTGCTCTGGCATTTGTGTGATTTGACATAATGGCATAGAACAAATAGCAACGGCAAAGGCATTATAAATGAACTCAACTTTTAGTTTGGCAGTATTTTTTATTATGTTGGCAACCATATGGTCTTTTAATTGAGTGGAGATGCTCCGCCAATTTTTGACAGTTCGAACGCGTCACGCGGGTGTTCTTTTTAAATGGATTGTCTGTTGTTTTATTTTTTAATCAGTAAATTGTTAAGGTTCGTTCATCACTTTTGAATGTTACTTATATTTTTCTTTCAAATAAAGACTTTATCTTAACTATTTTATTTCACTCATAGCTGAGTTGTTACTCGTTACTTTCAAAGTAAAGGTTTGTTAACCAGACATAGTTTTTAGCAATTACGAAATTTATGAGTCACATTAATAGCTCGTCTCTAATTTAAAGGACGCAAATTTGCATTTTATTTAACTTAAGCGTTTGGCTACATCTTTTTTTTGTCTCGAAGGTTTATTCAATCGTCAAGAAAGACTTGATACTCTAATCCTACGAGTTGGCAAATAGAAAATCAGGAAGAGATTCTGTTCCCAGGCAGTCCACATGATAAATTGCAAATCGCTTTGTTACTGCAAGTAATAGTATTTTTATTATTAATTGTTTACATTTTATTGGAATATTTATTGAAATTAGGAATTTTGCAATAAATAATTTTCGGTATAATCTGCTGACTTAAGTTTCTGAGCTCTTTGTTAACTCTGCTTCGATGGCTCAATGTGTGGACTGTTGCCTTGTACGGGAGGGCTGAGGTTCAAATCCCGCCACGTACAATGGGATTTCGAATTTCGAAATTATATGTACGTTATCGGACGCTCTTACGGTGAAGGAAAACATCGTGAGGAAGAGTTTCAAAGGTTGTGCGTGAAGTAGTCCAAACCGCACTGGGCCCGCGTGGACGACTAAGACCTAAATACCCTGTACGGGTAGGCTCGGGCCTCCGTGAGGATGTTAGATTTTTCTTTGTTCTATTGAATTAATTATAATGGCAAAATTAAAAATGCCATGGAACAGCCGACCAAGAATCTTTGTGAGTTGGTAGTGTTACCGATAATATTTGATTGGATGATACGGTAAATTATTCTAATAATCTTATGTGTTTGTTACTTGGCTAATTATCTTCACTATAATGCAAATAATTCAATCGCTTAATCAAAAAAAAAAAATCCACACCATTTGTGTAATGGTTAAGACGTCGGCTTGTACGCCAAGGGTTCTGGTTGTATATAATGTCAGTGGATATTTATTATATTATATGGCAAACGCTTACTTTTCCTTTTAAAGCTATAATGGATACATAATTAAAAGAGCTAACGAACATATCGACAAAATATCGAGCCATTGCCCACCACTACGAGACATTCCCTGAGACGTGAGTCAGAATGTCGGCGGGCTATTCGTCGGCGTCTTCGCAGCGCGACTGACAGACGGACTGCGTACGCTGTTTGTTGCAGATATAAATTACGGCTCGGAAGAATCGCTCGGTATGGCGGCGTAAAGATTTTTAATGCTGTGACTGGAGCGACTGTTACAATGATGTATGGGTCTAGCTTGAAGCGTGTGATAACCAGTGGCACTAATGATACAAAAGAATAGGATCAAATATGAGGTTAACCGTAGGAGAACTAAATGACCTACAGCATACAGAGATAAACAAATTAAAGTGGCAGCTTGTCCAGTACACAGTCAGAGAATTGATGGCGATGGAGCGGCAAAGTTCTTGTGTGGCGTTAACGTAAGAAAGCATAGCCTGTGCCCAATCAGATAACTTGAATATAATGGTGGATAGACGATGGATGTTAGGATTCGATCTCTCGGAAATAGAACGCAGGCAGGCTTTTAGTAGTAGACATTGTAGGTTGTAAAAATAATGATGACACAAGAATAAGACACATACATTCTTCTCTTTTTGAGTCAACACCCAGAGCCAAGACTTGGCTACTAAATGATTGTTTAAACCTATCTCACTTTAAAACATGTCATTCTTTCTAATCTGGAATCAGTGTGTAGAAGCTGATATAAATCAGCTTCATCACCAATTCGTTAATATTGAAGAGTTTCCCAGGACAGATACATACGCTTAATAATTCAAATAACACGCACCTTTCGAAAAATATTTAGTATAATTTTCGATATGGTAAACAGTAACATCCCCTCACTAATATCCGAATGATTGACAGTGTGAGTCGCAGCACAATTTGTCCCAGTAAATAAAGGCGACGGAGGATTTATGGCAGTCGTTTGACGGCCGTGGTGAAACAATTGGATAGGGTATTGTGACGATATGCTTTCTGTGTTTGCATTGTTATCAAAGCCTATAAACGCCCACTGCAGGGCAAGGCCTTCCCGCATAGCTATGGGGAGATCGGGCGTAACCATTGCAGATTGTGTGTGTTAACGTCTACCATATTAAGTCGTCTGTCGTCAAACGTCTATAATAGTGCTGGTTAAATTGAAATTAACTCATACTCAAATTGACCTCATACAGTTTTTTCGAATTGACCCTTTTACGCAGACGATTGTGTTGGTCACCGGTGAATCCGTATAAATTGTGTAGTGCTAATAATGTACAGCAGTGGACTAGATTTTTTTTATCCTGCCTTAAGGACGGCCAGGTTGTAGATAGTGTCAAGGGTAATAAATCCAGTGATTTCAATAACTGGCTCACGTTAACTCAAAAAGCACAGTTACTCCCAAAAGCATAATTTCCATGGCAGCTCATAAAGTATGTCAAACAGCCAAAAGGCAGATGTTAAATATTTTTTTTAGTTTATTTTCTATAGAACGCAACGTCCGATGTGTCTTGTATTGATTTTCAGTTAAAAATAAAAATAGCCTGTGTTGTTCAAGTCTAGACTGATACAAGAACTCGCGCCTTTCTGACAGTTAGAGCTGCGAACTGAAACTGGTGGAGATTGGAAGTGAAAATTGAAGAATATTTGGCGTAAAATTTAGTGGAGGAGGGGTTGAGGTCTTCCTCTACCTTTTTAGGGTTCCGTATTTCTTTCTGTATCTTATTTCAAATATGAACCCGAACAACTAGACGAATAGTAGTCTTATACCAGGCCAGTTTTTCGATGTCACTAATGATGTAGATAGTACAAAATATCATGTAAAAATGTCATTGGGTGACATCCCAAATATTAAACACTCTTCGCTAGGATGAATGGAAGTCTTATACAGCTTTAGGCACGTCAGAATGTCGGCGTTGTTTCTACGCGCATCTCAGTCTAGGATTTTTTTTTACATATGTATTATCTTTTTGTCAAAACCATGAATGAACGTTGAGTTCACTGACTAGTAGCAGAGATGGCTCATAGCCACAGTCTGTGATATGTTCGTTGTTTCTACTTATATTTTTTTATGTTATAGCGGGCAAACGAGCAGACGGCTCATCTGATGGTAAATGACGCCGTCGCCCAAAGTGAAGTTATGCCGAAGTTTAAGGCCTTTTTGTGATTTTTATAGGTTTTTTTTGGCCGTTATTTTTGGAAAAATAGTTAAAATATTTTTTCTTTCGTTTTTTCTCTTTTTTATTCTGTTTTTGTCGACATTTTATACGACTTACTTTTATGAATCCTCTGAAGTATTGGTGTTTTGTGTAGAATGGATGGTAATTTGGGCTAATCGCCGTTTAGTTTGTTTGGATGTAAGCAGGACCAGAA